>CAHIKZ030005602.1:5000-190000 GCA_903632075.3 Acanthosepion pharaonis
TTTTGTCAACCATCGTGGCATGACAATGACAAAACCTTGGTCAAGTTTTTTAGTCATGGTGCAGACAGCAGGGGATACTGAATACATTATTTTCGCAAGAGCAATGAGAGGTTAAGAAAAATCAAGCTTATATATGATTTGAATTCAAATGGCCTATTCCATTTTCGAGCACATAATCGATACTCGTTTCCCCAAACCATTACATGACATAATACAAACAGCTTAAACAAAGGTTATTAAGAATTTACTCAGATTTGTTAACTGGTTCATCATATGAGTGATGTGTTTGATGTTTTATTTGTAGTTGAATTAAGCTTCTACTTCATAAATATCCAATTAAGAATAGATTAACTTTCTATTGCGCTGATGTTATATCCAGATTGTTTTTAAGGATCTTTCTTACTGTTAGTTGTGTTAAGAGCTGTTCATTTCGGTATTTCAGTTAAATAACATTGTTGAATTACAAATAGCTTCTTTCACAAGAAGATAACGTGCTTAACAATATGGCTGCTACCAGAACCACATCCAGTATTTTCAGTTACAGGGGGCGTGTTCCTCAGTAAAAATCTCAATTCAAATTTTTTTAATTCTGTGATTACATATATTAGGTTATAGTATTGAAAGTGTTCACACACACACACATATATGTGTGTGGATGTGTAAAAATATATAGAAAATAGGAAAGAACTCGTTACGTAAATAATCCAAAGTTCTTTGGTATTTTTGTTATTATTTTTTTTATTATCATTATATTTAAAAAAGAAAACAGTGTTCGATACAAAAGTAGAGCCTAAATATAATTATTTATTTAAAGATATTCCATCGCTACATAAAAGTTCTCATGTTTCAAAACAAGTGCCGAAAACTTCAATATAATTATTTGAATTAAATTGAATTAAAGTACCAAGCTCTGTTCCATCTTCAAGCGAAATTTTTTTTGAATAATTAATTCTTGAAATTTACGCGTTTTTATAAACATATTCTTTATTAAAATTAAAATTACTATGGTAACGGCTAGAGCAATTATTTAAAAAAAGGGGCGTAAGGGTTAATAATTTGTATCAATATATATATATATATATATATATATATATATATATATATATATATATATATATATATCGGGCGGCATTTAAGTTATATCTTGAGGAAGGCTCTTGATTGGGCCTTCAGTTTGTTGGAGAAGTTTGTGAGTCCCTAATTTTTTGCATATTCTCAGTATTGGAAGTTCTACTGCTGCCGTTTGATCAGGGTTGCACGGAACTTTCTTTTCCTCGCTGCAGCCTTAGCTCTTTTGGTTGCAACCTGATCCTCAGTTGGCGGAGAATTCTTTTTGGGAGGCATATTACTGCTGTATAGGATAGGCAACAATAAACTACAGAAGAACTCAAAATTGATCGCCGCATTTAAGTATTGCATTAATATTTAGGCTTACCTTTTAAAAGTTCAATGATAATTCTTCTACGCTATTTTAATTCAAAGAAAATTTGATGTATGTAGGCTCTTACCTTCCGTACAAACAATTACTTTTATTTCATGAGTGACTTTCGCTGGATTTCACAAGAAATTTTGACTATTCCAAAATTTAATTTCGATTATTACAAAATTTATTTCCAAGTTATAAAAATTGTTATCGTAAAATAAATTTCGTCGCAAAAAAATCACGTAAAAAGCTCGTATGATATGTTAGGCTACGACCTCTAGGAGTAAAGTTGAAAAAGTTTGACACACTGACACATTCGCCTTTATTTATATTGAAGAAGAAAAGATTTTTAAAAGTTAGAGAGTGGTTTCCCTTTAATTGGAAAAGTGCGACACAGACATTTTCGCATTATATATATATATATATATATATATATATATATATATATATATGTATGTATGTAAGCATTCAACCCCAAGCAAGGCGGGAAGCCATTAGCATGCAAAGGGTTACAGAGTAGGAGCGAGAATAAAGAGGAGTGATAGAGGAAAGGATGAAGAGAAGGTTAGGTGATAGATCAGGGCAACTGGGGACGTTGATTGACGTTACATTTGAATAGTTGGAGATTATAGTTATCAGGAAAACAAGAAATGGAGAGGGATTTCCACAGGCAAGAAATGCGAGACATCAAGCTATTGGAGTAGAAGAGGCGGCTACATTTAACAGTTTCGACAGTGAAATGGTGAGAGCGAGATGACAACCTAGTTGAACGCTTAAATTTATGAAGTCTGGGAACCAGCGAAATCAGCTCATCGGAGCAGTTACAGTGAAAATATTTGTAAAAAAGACAGAGAGAGAGGCAACGGCTGCAGACAAGATGCCAGATCAGGGCCAATTACATTGCATATCCGTCTTTGGATTTCATCAAGGACCTTGAGACAATTTGTTGGGGCGCACCCACCTTCTAACTAGTAATGGACTGGTCCCTCTTATATAAGTCAGCTCTAAAGAGAGAGAGTGACAGAGCGTCAGAGAGAAAGAGTCAGCAGTCCAGATAAGCTTACCCGGTACATACCGTTGGACTATAGATTTTGGATATTGTTTCGTACTAACCAACCTTCGTTCTACTAATCACTCTATTGTTAATTGCTTTTATGAATATACCAGTATTTTCCTCTACAACTGTGTTTGTCTTGATTCATACACCGACACGCGGGAAAGTCACAACATCTCAACACAATTAGAAGGGGCTCCAGACCCTATATGGCAGCAATACTCCATGCAAGGGCGAATGGTTGATTTGTAGATTTGAAGGATCGACTCGACGAGAAAAATTTCCTGGCGCGGCACAGGGAGCCAACTTGCCTTTGCGGTGGACGAAGCTATTGACTCAACGTATTCGTTCCATCTAAGGTCAGCGGACAATGTGAGACCGAGCAGTCGCAAAGAGGTGCTTTCGTGGAAGTGAGCGTCAGACATTCTAATGGGAGGCAGGGATGGTTCCTCTGGTGAGAAATAGAGAGCAGCTTTGTGTTTGAGGCATTAAAGTTAACCAGCCAATTTCTGCCCCAGTCCACAACCGATTGGAGGTCCTTTTCAAGACTAACGGCCACGCTAGTTTTGTCGGCGACACTAGATTTGTCTTAGTGGCAGGAGTAAATAGTGTCGTCCGCATAGATGCCTACTTGGGAATCTATGACATCAGGAAGATCGTTAATGAAGATAAGGACCAGAGTAGGGCCAAGGATAGAGCCTTGAGAAACACCTACGTTCGTGGGATAGGAGCTGCAGGAGAATCGACCTTCAATGTACAGTTCGACAGGGACGATTGCATTGTCGAACAATCGAACTGTAATTCCATAACCCAGAAGCTTGCGAAGAAGGTCGGCAGGACAAACCCTATGAAACGCTTTGGATATATATATATATATATATATATATTTATATATATATATATATATATATATATATATATATATGTTTATATATATATATATATATATATATATATATATATATATATATTTATATATATATATATATATATATATGTTTGTATATATATATATATATATATATATATATATATATATATTTATATATTTATATATATATATAATAAATGCAAAAATATATATAAATTTAAATTTGTGCTTTTCTTTTGTTTATTTGATATGTAGAATTGTAAATTCAAACTTTTATTTTCAAAGTGTGATTTTATAGTGTCTATGAAAGAAGATTTAGTAAAGTCAGTTTTCGTCGATTCTTATTTGTATTTTATCATAGTCTAACTGAATGATTTTTTGAACATGCAAAAGAACAATCGCGTAAAGTCTGTCTTCACTCATTCAGCGCCTCATTCGATCTCTCTCGTGTAAGGGTGTTTGCCTTGCCCCGGAATCCTCCCCTGACTTATATAGACAATGTTCACTTCAGCTCTCAGTCGATTTATTCGTCTTAATCTCATAGAACACAAAGCTAAAATGGAGGAAAAGCAAAAACATTGTGCTATACGAATATTCTAAATGAGCGTTAGTCTAACTAGAAAAGCATTTTCAAAATCCTGATTTGAAATCCAACTATCCCAGTCACATTTTAAAGCCATGTCACAGATTTTGGTTCTAGATATTTCTATTTTCTTCTGTATATCACGAAATGTTTTGAACAAAATTAAGGGGAAAAGGTGGACGTTGCATTAGTACACGTTTAAAAGATTGTTTTTCACGCCTAGCAGATAAATATGGTACAAATTTTCAAAAAGAAAAAATACATCGGGATGTCTATACTATGGATGGTCGTATTATACTCAAGGATATAATTTATTCCCTGGTTTTGGCTTCAGAAACACGAGGTTGTATTATACTCAAGTCGTATATTATTTTATATTAATTGTAGGTACCAAACCTCTTACTTGAAACAGTAAAATACAAAATACATTCAGCACACTAAATAAGGCACAAAGTAGACAGGTGTTGATAACAATTGTCTGCAAAAGGTATTAGATATTTCGGCAAAATTTATCCTCTGGGAATCAATGTAATTGAACGCTGTTTGTCTCAAATGGAGACAATTCACTGAAATTGATTACAAAAAAAAATTAATAAATGGAATACACACGATCTGTCATGTTTTGATAACATTAAATGTTACAACAAAGGATCTGTCTCCGAAAATAAGTTTTGAAACGGAAATTAGGGAAAAGAAACAGGCAATCCGTTTTATTTATATTCTTTAGTATTGAGAAATAAAATATTTTAATGAAATATATGTACGACATTGAGATTTTAATGGATGATATGGTACAAATTTTCAAAAAAAAAAAAAAAATACATAGGGATGTCTATACTATGGTTGGTCGTATTATACTCAAGGATATAATTTATTCCTTGGTTTTGGCTTCAGAAACACGAGGTTGTATTATACTCAAGTCGTATAATGCATATGAAAATACGTTAATTTTCGTGGTAGTTAACTTGGGAAGCCATATTAGAAAACGTAGTAAATATCGAACTGTTAACGATCTATAAGTAAGTCTGAAATGTTAAGCATCGCTTTGTGAAAGATGGTCCGCCTATTTTTTTTATTATTTATTTTTTATCTAATATAGACTAAATGTTTACTTTTATTGGTTAAAATTCAGTCAGCACGAATTTGGATTTTGTTATATATTTTTTTTTTATTTCGAAGTGTTGATGGACCCTAAGACAACATTTTAAATTTTTCATGGGCAAATAAGATAGATTTCTATGCGATGATTAAAAAGTATCAATCAAGCATCGATATGAAGAAACACAATGTTGATACTGAAAGGAAACCTCAAGAACTGCTACAGAAGATAGTGAAGGAAAGCGAGAAGAAAGGACTAAACATTAATTGCAAAAAGACAGAATACACGGTTGCTGGAACAGCCCAACCTGCACATTACAAATTAGTGTCCATTGTTGTTTGAATAAGATAAATGCTGTAAAATTTTAAGTTCAGCTCATTTAAAGATGTCGACTTTATTTGAAAAGTTTAAGGAGAAAAGTCATTATAAATATGAGAAAACTAGCTAGTCAAACTGCTATGCAGATGACACAGTGTTGATAGCAGACACAAAAGAAAATCCAAGAACTCCGACAGAATTTCTAAGCATATCTTAGATGCGGAACAAGGCCGAACATATGGGGCACCCAGTGAGGATCGAATTCACTATTCAGTCGTAACTGTTCTTGCGAGACAAGCTAGCTAACCATTACACCAATTCGAGTTGGCCATCTGACTGAATTTAGTGTAGGGAAGCGAGAAGAAAGTAATAAATATCAATTGTGAGAAGACAAAAGGCATTGTTTTATTTTTGGCAAAAGGAACATCCCGATATGCTAATTAAAAATTGTAGGTACCAAAATCAAACAAGTACAAAAATTTAAATATCTGGGAAATGTTATTACAGAGGACGGTATGTGTGACACTGAAGTCCGAATGGAGAATAGGGATAGCGAAAGATGCCCTCAAAAAGCTAAGCAAAATATTAAGAAACAAAAGAATTTCATTAGAAACAAAAGAAAAGAGAACTGAACAATTACGTCATATCCGTCCTCAATTATAGCGTTGAATGTCACGGATGAAGAAGAGATTTGAAGCAACAGAAATGTCGATGTACAGAAGGATGTTGAGAATAACATGGACCGAATATGCAATTAATAATGAAGTTTTAGAGAAAATGAAAACAAAAGGACACATATAAATAACATCAAAAACAGACAGTTGAAATATAATGAGGAAATAGAGCTTTGAAAATTTGATACTCACAGGACAGATTAAAAGCAAGAGAGATAGAGGACATCTTATGCTTACCTAGCTTAGCTTGAGTAAATTAATGGTGAAAAAGGCTTAGGAGAGATAAGAAAGATAAAAAAAAAAATATTAAGAGCTACAAAGGATAAGAAATTGTGGAGAGCCATGATCGCCTTCATCCTGAAGAAACACGGTACATAGAAGAAAATTATCAGACATCATTAAATGATTTTAATGTCATTAGGCCTGATTAATCTGACTAAAATCTGTTGGGATTGTTTTGTAAAATGAGTGTGTCTGTACGTTTTTTCATGTATATGTTTGCGTACGTTTCTGTCTGTTGTCTTCGCAGTCAGCACTCCATCCAATTGTTTGCGAAGGTTTAATTGCTATATTTTTGTTTACTTTTAGATCTTTTTTCCTATTTTCACGAAATCGATATTTGTTTTAGTATAAGATGTTTGTGGGCGAAGGTTATAACGGAATGTTATTGACCTGATGAATTCTTGCATATTTAGCACACAGAGGAAAATGTAGTCTTCTCGCAGCGCAGATTTTGTTTTTAGGATATGAAACTGGATGAAAAAATTGCAAGCCTCATTCTGGAAAATGTTCAAGTGGTTTGAACATATTTGTTTGATTAAAACAGCAAAGAAAGCTTTTCTACAACGATTAAGTTCGTACGTTAATTATAAGTGGGAAGAATTACTCGGGGCATCTCAAATAACTTGAATTAAACTTATGAAATACATTAAACGTTAATGATCAGTTTTTTTCGTCAGTCATAAGATATCACACTAACCCATAGAAAGACGTTCGTATACACAACACACATACACACACACTCTCTCTCTCTCTCTCTCTCTCTCTCACACACACACACACACACACACATATATATATATATATATATATATATATATATATATATATATAAGTTGATTTTGAAATCATATAAATGTAAAAATAGAGCCATTTTCAGAACACAGGGATCAAAAGAATAATCTCATTAGCGAATGGAAGCTTCAATATCGCCCTGAGACATCTTCTAATTGAAGAATAAGAAGTGTTATGTTCATATGCACAATTATATATATATATATATATATATATATATATATATATATATATATATATTTAAAATTGCTTTTGATGTGAGGTAAGTTCAGGAGACATGTCTTGGCACAAATAAGCAGGAGACACATATAGTTATTGGAAATTTTATATATATATATATAACTTTCGCATTCTGGCAATGAGACCAGGTTTCGAATCTCACTATGGTCGATTTGTCAGGAAGGTGACTTCTTGATGTTATGAGTCTGGAGGACGCGATCCCAACGTGCAACACATTTTGGAAAGTGCCTATAAAGCATTACCATGGGTTGACGCAAGCATTGTGAATGAAATTGGGTAGACAGAACCCTAGCACGAAGTCACAAGCCATTGTGATCGAGATTTTGAGCGTGCTGGCGCTATCGCACAGAAACTGTAACTAAGGTCCCTCTGCATGGTTGCAATATCAAACACAAATTGTACTGGTAGACGAGCATCCTCCGATACAAGTGGCCTATCATCCATATATATATATATATATATATATATATATATATATATATATATATATATATATATATATATATATATATGTATTTAGGCAGCAATTCTTTATTTATACATGTTTTGTTAAAGACGACTGACAAGATACTGCGATTGAGTTTTTATTTAATTTTTCTTTGTGTTGCTGCAAGTGTTTCCTTTTCTAGCCACAAAAGTGTATAAAAACTGTTTAAAATTTCTCCATGTCTGAGCACTTTTGGCTATTATTTTAGACATTATCAAGGGCGATTTTTATTTTTTTTATTTTTAACTAATTATGTATTTTTTTATGCATGTATCTAAACCTATAGGAACGATTTATTTTCCGAAAACGGCCAGCACATTATGGCTGTGCTCATAATTAATTTTATTGAGTGCTGGATTTTCCTTTCTTCATAATTATGGCTTCCATTATTTTTAATCCCTTTTTCATGTGGATGACGCTATCATACTTGTACTTTCTACTAGTATGATTTGGATGGTGTCTAGTCGGCTTTTTGATTGTGTTTTAATGAGTCCTAATAGAGTTATGTAGGTGTAACGTAAGTCGACTAGATAGGCATATAATCGTGTGACCAATGTGCTTTATGTGTTTGATTTGATCAGGAGACCAGTTCCTTAAGGGAACACAGAAAATTAAATAAAAAGCTGAATCTCAGTACTTTGTCAGTCGTCTTTTAACGTAACACACACATACGCATATATATATATATATATATATATATATATATATATATATATATATATATATATATGTGTGTGTGTGTGTGTGTGTGTGTGTGTAAGCAAATGTAAATGTATATAGATCCGACAGAATGAAGAAAAATTTGGAAAAAACAAACAAAATCCTTAAATGCAATTATGTTGTTTATGTTCAAAACAACATGATTGCATTTATGATTTTGTTTGTTTTTTTCCAAATTTTTTTCATATATATATATATATATATATATATATATAGTGAGGAGAGAGAGAGAGAGGAGAAAGGGAGGGGGTAAAGAGAATGTGATAGATTAAGATATGTTTTGTATACTTTTGAGTTTTTTTTATTTTTTGAGTGAAGTTTTGCAAATTACACGGCACCTGATGAAATGCATTTTTGCTCCTGCTTCATCTTATTCTTTATTGTTAAAACATTAAAATTATTTAAAACTCAAACTTTTTAAATCTAGTGTACCCAGGTTTTCAGCACTTATCATCGGTACATAACTATAATCGACGCTCGCGTTTACATCTCTCCCCATATATATATATATATATATATATATATATATATAGATGGATAGATAGATAGATATTGAATTTCAAAATAATTTTTCGATCAAAAGAGCCTAGCATGAAGAAAAACGGCCTCAACTTGATGAAAAACTAATATCTATCATCAAAATGTCTGTTATTATTAAGAAGAAAGATGCGTGTAACTTAATTTTTAAAATGATTGCGAGGACAATTATCTCCCTTGCTTAAAAAGTGTCAGTCAGTCAGTTATGTGCTATCCGTGATACACGCTTGGGAGATTATGTATCTTTCGACACATGACTGATGAGGCAGATTTTTTCTCGCAGTAGGTTGCCATTTCTTTCTGCGGTAGACCAGTTGTCATCCAAAGCTATAGAAACCGGTCTCTCCTGCTATTTACCCATAGCTGTTGGGAGAAGAAGAGGATTCGTACCTTTTCAAGGGTATTAGCACGTAAGTAAATGAAATGCATTTGACTAGAATTCGAACTCGGATCTCTGATTGCTCAAACCGAGCCGCTATCCATTACACCAAAGATGCAAACAGAGTTTCGCGTAAGACCTGGCGGAGACATGCGATTTCGTGGTTCTAACTGTCCCATTATAGATTTTTATTTTAAGAAAAATAGCCCAGTAACAAACTGAATCTTTTAACATATATGCAAAATTTCATCAATATTTGTATCAGACAAACAGAAATTTCTAAAGAATTAATTTTAATCTGCCATTTTATTATTTCAAGCGTTATTGTATGGATAATCGCATTTTGTGCAGGATATAATCCACACTATTCAAAATAAAAATAGGGCCACTATGTCAAATACGATATATATATATATATATATATATATATATATATATATATATATATATATATATATATATATATATAATATAAGTGATGGATTTTATTTATTATTCCGGCAGATTTTATTACTTAAATGTTATTTTTAGTGGGTACACATATCTGAGTAGAAAGCTCCGTTTATTTATTAAATAGTATGTTTTTTTGATAAATATCATTAAAGAAAAGTATGGGTTCTATGGCAGGATTTGAACCTGAGTCTACCTGCGTTTAAAGGCGCTATTCAGCTATACATTTTCATTGACCCACTTCGTGTCTGAGAGTACATCGGATGTAACGACAGTTTCCCCTGTCAAGAGACTATAATTAAATTCATTTCAAGTTAAATTCATTTCTATGTGCATTCTTAAAAATATTTACCAATCTTTGTTTAGTTCGGTGTCTCTTTTTCGTGTCGAATAAATGATCTTCAGTTATAGCAGCGCTGAAGATGAAAAGTACCGACATAATATCTACCCAATCTGAGAATGTTTAACAAGTTTGTTTCGTAGGTGTTCAATATTAATATTAAGATCACATACAATGATCTTGTATCAGATAAAGATATTTTTTTAAAATGCCATGCCCTTTTTTGACTTAGGCGATCGCGCTTCTGCACAGATTCTGTTTATTTATTAGATGCAAATTGACAAATTGACAAATTGACAAATTGCAAATTGACAAATTGACAAATTGCAAATTGACAAATTGACAAATTGCAAATTGACAAATTGACAAATTCTCTGAAGATATGTTGTGGTGTGGTTTCCCGTTTTTACCCTCGTGGAATCCTTGAAATAGTTTTCATGTCTCAGGGAACCCATACATAAAGCATTATTATATACCGTTATCTATCTATTTCATATTTTCATCGTAGTTCTACAAAACGACATTCAGTCCGTTCTTAACTGGGGCAAAAGATGATTTGTTAATTTTAATCCTCCACATTAATCATCTGTAAAAAACCCTCCATGCCTGATGCTAACCTTCAGGAAAGTGATTCGTTGGACGGTCCTTCGGTTAACGTTCTAGACTGGTATGAAGTAGAAAAACTATATTGAAACCACGGCTAGGTCAGCTGAAAATTGGTTCTCTGAGATATGCGAGATAATTATCCTAGATACTATAAGTCTAACAATTGTACATGCTTAGAATCTTGCTGCAGCATATGGTCCGGGGATCCTGATATATATCTGTAGATTTTTGAAAAAATCCAGAGAGGAATCAGCAATATTATTGTTTCTGATCTGGAGTCTCAGCTTCAGCCACTTTTCCACCATCATAAGATTACCTTCCTGTGACTTTCTATAAACATTTTCGGATGAACTCTTCGCTATGGTAAGTAGACTTTTTGACTTTAATCGAAGTTCTAGACTGGTGTCGAGATTTCATCAATTTGCAGTTGAGTGGTCTAGATGTAACCGCAAATTCTATGCTAACAGGTTGTTTTTTTTTCGGACTTCTTCCTTGTTGAACTCCATTCTGACTCAATGCTTTCTCGTCAATATTAGTCTCCAAGAATTTAAATGCAATGTCGATTGATGTCCTCAGTGTCAATTGCTCTCCTCCTGATTACGCTTTTTCTTATCGGTCATTAGTAATGTTTCTGTCTCTAATTCTTCCACACCTAGTAACCTCTTGTGTCTTAGTAGCTTTACTTGCTAGGATGAAATCGATTAAAAATAAGTTCACGTCCTAAAGATAATATATATTTTCGGATAACTAGTTTAAAGAAAATGTTTTTACTTTTTTGTTAAATTTATTGGCAATGCAAAAAAAAAAAAATTATATGCTCGTTTATGAAATCACCGAGGTCTTCATTCACAAATAAAATCTGTAAAAACGCACAAAAATAAACATAAATATCTAATATCATTATAATTTATGATAACCAAAGATTTTCTAACAAAATTTGCTCAAAAATGCATTAGCCTATTTATCACCGTTTCTCGCGGAACTGTGACGGTTACACACCTGGCCCAGTGTCGGATCCTTTGGTTACGGCGCCAACGGTGACGTCGCTCCTCCTGGTCGTTCCTCCTGGGTCCAAGCGTGCCGCTCCAACCCTTTGGTCAGATGATCACCAGCCTCGCCTTTCCCGACTCGCTTCCAATACCTGGTCACTAAAGCAACTATACCGATCTCCGGTCTGTCTACCCACGCTGTGTTTAGATCTTAGACAGACGGGACCAGCAGGGGCTGGGGCCGATACGAGCTGAGTCCGACGGGGTGGCGAAACACAACAAAAAAAAAAACTCACAACACCAAACAAAATTGCTGACAAAAAGGGTAACAACCTTTTATATCTTAAAGTCCGTTACATAAAAACAAAATTGTTCTCAATTCCCGACCCGTTCTGTGAACTATGGCACCAAGCTTCTATCACAAAAATAGCAAAAAAAAAAAATGTCGAACTACCTACTTTCTAGAATCATGTATGTATGTCGGCGTGTGGTTCAGTTCGACATTGGGCTAATTTCTATCGGTCGTTCGCAGTTGGTTCTTCTCTTCGACGTGAACTGTATTTCTTCTTCTTCGTTTGTTTAGACTGGTAGATTTCTTGTTTCAATTCGGTGGAAGATTTCTTGTCTTCAACTTCGGTGGAAGATTTCTTGCTTCGATTCAGTGGAAGATTTCTTGCTTCAATTCGGTGGAAGATTTCTTGTCTTCAACTTGGGCTGGAAGGATTTCTTGTTTCGAGGATTCTTCTGTCGTCCGAGGGTGAACTGCAACTCACGCCCAACCTAACTCCAACTTCAACTCAACTTCAGCTCCAACTGATTTCTGCCGACTGGGGTCCTGCTTATATTGACGCCGCAACAAGCCGGGGTGGGTCGGTCGGCGTCAGGGGTTTCTCGATAATTTCAAAAGCCGTATTAATTTTGACTTTCCATTATCGTTATTGTTTTCACCCCTACTTTCTCACAGTGCTCTTGGGGGGGCGGCGCATATCTATTTCTCTTAGTCTCTCTCATGTCAGGTGATCGCTCTCAACCAATCGTTCCCGATCGAACCTTTCTTTCTCTTCTTTTCCGCAGCCCACGTGACCGCCTCGTCCAACAGTTATTGATCGAGGTTTTCTTTCC
This sequence comes from Acanthosepion pharaonis, assembly GCA_903632075.3. Lineage (NCBI taxonomy): Eukaryota > Metazoa > Mollusca > Cephalopoda > Sepiida > Sepiidae > Acanthosepion > Acanthosepion pharaonis. The sequence goes on from CAHIKZ030005602.1 coordinate 17,967, forward strand.
TTCTTCTTCCGCGGTCACGTGATTGTATTCGACCAATTGTTATTGACCGAACACCCTCTCCCTTTTGTTGGCGGGTGTGGTTACATCGTGCTGGTTTTAAAAAAACAAAATCCGATTTCGCACCTTTTGCACGTACGCAAAATGACAATCCTTGCCCTCTCTCACCTGGACTTTGTCAAACAGCCCGCTGCTAATTAGTCTTGACTTTTTAGAAAGGATCTTTTCCGCCTTCCTGGCGCCCTCCGTGGTCCAAAAACAATTGCTCTTCTTTTTACCTCTTTGTTTTTCCTGATAGCCGAGAATCTTAATTATCTAGGTCGAAATATCTCTACTTTCTTAACGTGGGTGTCCAATTCTTAACAGGTCAATTCCGTATATCGTTTTCACCAGTCACTTCCCCAACCCAAAGACACTTTCTCTCTGACTAAAGTAAAATTCATTTCTATTATTCTAATTTAAAAGTTACCTTTCGTTATTTTGATAAGAATTCTTCTACGAAAATGTCGGTCAGCGCTCGCGACCGATATCTCAATTCTATTCTTTCAACAAAATTAAGGTCAGTCAGAGGCTCTGACCGACATCTGGTCCACACCCAGCGGCCTGTTTTGATATCATGTCTTTTCCTTTCTTTCCCCCTTTTTGTTATTATCTTTCCTTTCTTCCTTTTTCCTTTCTTTTTTTTCCTTGCTTTAGGATCGTTTAGTACATTCTTAGTGAATTATTTTCAACCCAGTTATTTTCCGTTTTAAAGAAAAAAAAAATTAACAACCTGTTTAATAAACTGAATAAGAAAAAAATTAACTCATATTTCTATGAATATTTCCAATAAATGCAAGGTGCCATAATCCTCCCCCTAACCGATTTGTCATTTACCCGTAAATGACACCTAAACCCAATTACATCATTTAACATGCACCATGCATTCGTCTCATGCAATTCTATTCTACTTTCTAACATGCAAGGGTAATGTTCTTTCCATTTTCTTTTTGTTCTACATGCAATGAAATGTTCTTTTCATTTTTTTTTGTTCTACATGCAATGAAATGTTCTTTTCATTTTCTTCTGTTCTACATGCAATGAAATGTTCTTTTCATTTTCATTTTCTTTTGTTCTACATGCAATGAAATGTTCTTTTCATTTTCTTTTTGTTCTACATGCAATGAAATGTTCTTTTCATTTTTTTTTTTTGATCTACATGCAATGAAATGTTCTTTTCATTTTCTTTTTGTTCTACATGCAATGAAATGTGTGCGTGTGTCTGTAGGTGCAGATGTGTTCTTTAGGGTTTGTTCTTCTTGGTCAATGTTTCCCTCTCTGCTGTGGGAGGTTTTTCCGCCGCACGTGGTGGTCTCACGCCAGCCTCCTCCATTGGTCTTCCAGCAATTTCTTCGCCAGTTCTGTCTGAGTGAGGAACACCGCTCGGTATCTCCCTCTCGAGTTGTTGCATGCTCACTAGACTGTCGTTCGCTAATCTTCTCCTACTCTTAATCTTCCATATTATTACACCCCGATGGCTATAACAAGGAAGGTACCCATTACTATTGACCAATTTATCGCGATCTGCTCATCGTCTTCCCAAGCTACACCTTCGTCTCCCAACGCACTTAACTTATCTCTTAAGTGATCCATATCGATCTTTTCTATTGGCTTCATTAATACTGGCATCTTATTTAAGGTAACATTAGAGAATCTCTTCACTATCGGCTCCCATAATTCTGTACAATTGACTAAGCCTCTACCAATCATCTCTATGAGTGAATCTTTTCTTCATACCTTTCTTCCATCTGGTAATAGGGGGGCAAGGAGATGGACACCCCAACCGCCGAACATCCCATGGGTAGCGACACCAGGGATAACGGTGGCCTTATTCTTAATGTCCTTGTGGACTCTCCCCACATACCCTAGACAGGCTGATATGTTTCTGGGTGGCTACTGCCCACACCCCGTCTGAAACACTGATAGCTTGTGGTAATGCTGAGTTTGTTAATACCTCCACTTGGCAGATTCTTTTGATTCCTTCTCCCCTCCTTCAAACAATTCTAGTATGCACAGTTTGCGGTTACCAGTTTTATAGATAGGGCTCAACGAGGTACAAGTCCCCAGGGTATCATCTCTACACCTTCTAGCTTCTTCAGCTGATAGCAACATGAATTTCGTTCTCCCTGAATTTAATGCTATGTAGTCTGCTTCTACCTTGTACCTTGCTATCATTCCCAAACCTTGATCTCTTCTGGGGTAGGGAATGGGTAAGTTTATAACCTGGTATATCTCGAATATACTCTCGCTATCTAGTAACGGAACAGATATTACTACCAATAATCGTCTATTTTCTAACAAGGTCACACATCCAAGGGCATTATAGTACTTCCACAATTCTTTAGTGGGGTCCACTGGTAGCCTTAAATGGCGGGGGTAACTCGGCCTGTATGCCCAGTAATGCTTCCTTTAGGTGACCGGGTTTACTATACTTGGGGAGAGGTGTCCTAATGACAGCATGTCTAATTGTGCTCTCACGTGTTCCAGCAAGGTCGTCAACGACTGACTAGTTTGTCGTACTTTATTCGTAATCGTCATTAGCTGGAAATATTTTTTGCATGAATCCACTTATTTCCTGTAATTCAATCATTACAGTTTCTGTATTATTAATTACCTCTTGTCTTAGTTTCGCCAGGTTGTCTATTAACCAATTGATCCTGGCTCTATTTTTGGATACTTCTAACCTTGTCACATTTAATATCGTGACACTTTCTCTTGCCACTTGGGCAAGCGTCCTCTGATTTACTTCTACTTGTCCCAGTTTCCTTCTTATGAATTTAACGTCATCTTCAGTTACTGTTCCAAACAAGACACTCAACGCCTTTTCCCACAATCGGGAGTACGGATCTTCGTTCCCGCGTCTGCAGTAACTCTATTCCCTGCAGGTAGCTTTGCATGTCTTTCCATTGAGCTTCTATCATAGTGGCTTCTGATTCTAGGGAGTGCAATAAGCTAAGATACCCCTTGTGCTTGGGATAATCTTGTCCTACTTTCAATCGGGCTGCATCCAGCTGCGTCAGCTCGTTTCCTAACTTATCTAATAGCGACTCATACGGGTTCAAATCTATCACGAATGTGACCAACCACTTAGACCTGGTTATTATCACTTGGCTCGTTTTTTAAAAATGGTGTTTCGGCTGCGTTTCCCGGCTTCCGCCATCGTCACCACCAGCGTGGCTATCACCATCATCGTCATCACCAACCCTTTCATCTTGATCATTCCTGAAAGGTAACAAATTCTCTTGTTGTTTTTTTCACAATCACTTAGTCCCGCTCGATTCATCACTCAATTATTTCATAACTTTTTTTTTTTCTAAGCTCGGCTCTTCCCCTCCCTAACTAATCCCCAGCAGACAGAATGGTCCGGTCAGGTGTGCGTGGCGCCCCTCTAAAGGTCGTACTTTAAGACACTACTGGTGATCAATCAGCAATGCCAATAATTCTTCCGTCCCTCGTGAGGTGCAGCCCGCGACTCCATCCCCTCCACTCACATCTACCATAGTCAGACAGTAGGATTTTGGATGAGCCAGTGTCGCTATCTGTCGACACTAAATGCTCCCTATTCTGCACAGCCCTTTTGTTCTACTGAGATTTGGGGTTCTTCTCCCTCCTGATCTTATCTTCTGAGGTGATTCCTGTTCAACCTCTAACCTTCTTGCTGTGGTTAATTCTCGTCCAGGAGGTTCCTTGTCCTCTTCTTCATCCCCTGATTCTTCTTCCTGTTTAGAGTCTTCGCCTTGAATGTCTTCGATACCTCTCGACTCTATGTCTAAACTTTTCTTGTTCCTTATCCTTTCCTTAAGCTGGGAAAGGGGTATTCGATCCTCCTCCTCCCACTCGCTGGACCCTTCGTCCTGTTCAGGGTGCCTCTTTTTAAAGCCTTCGACTGCTTGTTTGGACCTCTTCGTCTTTTTCTTCCTTTTCTTCGGACATGGGGTGCGATGGCGATTTCACAGGGTCTTCTCTGCACTGATTCAGTCGACGACTGAACATCGCTAATCCCGCTGAGGGTTCCAACTCCGTCACTCGGACTGCTTCGTTTATCTGGTCAAGTCGACCTATCTCCTCATCTTCCTCGGAGTCTTCCTCCGTCTCCATTTCTTCCGGTTCAACCAGAGTTACCTTCCTTTTCCTTGTCTTCTTAGGCCTCAGCTCGCTCATTTCCAGGTTAGCTTATTTCAGCCTTCTTCAGATCATTGGCATGAACCCTCCTCGCTCGTCCTGCCACTTGATCCCATATTACATATGATACAGGGCCCGTCTGCTCTACTATCCGGTAGTACGGTTCCCATCTCTGGTCTAGTTTTCCTTCTCTCTGGTGGATTTTATAGTAGACAGGGTCTCCAACCCTCAATTCTACCACCTTTCTTTCAGCATTCACCCTTTCATTTCTTTTCTTCTGGGCCCTCTTTATTCTTCTTCTGGCCTGTACGAATATCTTATGTTGCTGTTCCAGCAATAGTTGATGATGATCTTCTCCCATATACCTTCTTCGGGGCTTCAGTAGGTTATCTACAGGCAGGACCACGTCTCTGCCAAACAACAAAAAATAAGGAGAAAATCAGGAGGTTTCGTTTATCGTAAACCTCACGGCCGCCAGAGCCTGCGTCAAATACAAGTCCCAATTTCCAGTGTTTTCCCTGACCAACTTGGCCAATACATCTCCCAAGGTTCTATGAAACCTTTCCACTTTAGCATTTCCCTGGGGTGATATGGGGATGTTTTTATGTGCTCTACATTCAAACCTGTCAAAACCTCTCTCATGATGCTGTTCACATTCTCCGTGCCATTATCTGTTACCAATTGCACAGGGGCACCATACCTAGGGAAGATTTCGCTTATTATCAACCCGGCCACAGTTCTGGCCTTCTTGTCTGGTACTGCAAATGCCTCAGGCCAATTTGTTAGCCAATCGACAAAACTCACTATATAGTTGTTTCCTTGTGCAGTTTCCCCATATGGTCCTGATACATCCATACTCACTTTCTCGAAGGGAAAGTTTGGTACGTCTGTCTCCTCCAAGGGTGCCAATTCCTGCCTTCTGCTCTGCGACTGGCACACTACACAACTTCGAACATAGTTAGTGACTTCTCCGTACAGTTTGGGCCAAAAGTACTTTCTTCCTATGAGATCACATGTCCTATCAATTCCCATGTGACCCAACCTTTCGTGGCACTGTTCCAATATCTCTGGTCTTAAACTTTTGGGCACATACAACTTGGGTTTGATTTCTTCATCCCTTCCTGAGAGATAATACAGCCTTTCCTCTATTATGGCATACTTGGTGGTCTCTCCTGCCTTCACCTTCTCTCTTAGAGCAGCTATTTCACTGTCTGCTTGCTCCTTTTCGATTCCTTCCGTCCAGTAGGGATCGGTTATTATCTGGGCGTCCCCTTCTTCGTCCGATTCTAACATAGGGCGATCTTTTAGCTTATTAGAGTTAATTACTCCTATTCTATAGGCTTTATCATCTACTCCCTGTTCTACCTTTACAGATCTTTCTTCCAGTTGCTTCGGTATTCTTGAGAGTAAATCTCTGCACGTGTTTTCCCCTTCCTGCCAAATACTCTATCTTACAGTGGTAGCCACTTAACTTAAGTGCCCACTGTTGAATTTTCTTATTATTTGTCCACTCTGCCTGCAATAGGTACTGCAGAGGCTTGTGGTCTGTCTTTATAGTGAAGACCGCACCATTTAAATAGTAGTCCAGTTTTTGGAGAGCATACATGATAGCATATGCTTCCCTCTCTATTACTGGCCACCTCTGTTGTGTGTCTGAGAGCTTATGGGAGAGGAAGTATATCGGTACTTCCTCTGGTATGCCTGGCACTGGTCCTTCCTTATCAGGACACGGCTGGGTAAGTACTGCCCTACACACTGCTCACTGGCATCCGTGTATAATATCATGGGCTTGCTGAGGTCTGGATACGTCAGCAGTGGAACGGTTGTCAACTGTTCCTTTAGCGAATCAAATGCTCGTTGACAGTCCTCTGTCCACTTGAACCTAGCGTATTTCTTCGTCAGGGCCACTAGCGGTATGGCAATTCTTGAAAATGCCGGGACGAAGCGCCGGTAGTAGCCTATGGCTCCTATAAAACCTCTTACCTGCCTCACTGTCTTAGGCTCTGGCATTTCCCTTATGACCTTTACCTTATCCATGTCGGGTTTAATACCGTCTCCGTTTATGACGAAGCCCAAATACCTAGTTTCTTCCCTCAGAAACTGACACTTTGACAATTTCAATTTTAATCCGTGTTTCCTCAACCTTCCCAACACCTGTCTTAAATGAAAAAGTGTTGTTCCACTGTCTCCGAGAATATCAAGATATCGTCTAAATACGCCATGGCAAAGCTCTCGTATCCTCCTAACACTATTGACATTAGCTGTTGGAAGACTCCCGGGGCATTAAGCTAAACCGAATGGCATCACTCTGAACTGAAACAGTCCCAGGTGACACGCGAATGCGGCCTTCTCCTTGTCAGCCTCATCCAGGGCTACCTGCCAATACCCGGACCTCAAGTCCAACGTAGAGAAGTACTTTGCCTTCCCTAATAATGCCAAAATGTCGTCTATCAATGGCAATGGCACCGCCAACGGCTTCGATATAGAATTCAGCTTTCTAAAATCTACACAGAAACGGTGGCCGCCATCTTTCTTACCTACTATTACTATTAGGAAGCTCCAAGGAGAGATCGATCTTTCGATCATCCCAGCTTCAACATTTCCTCTACTGCCTCTTCTACAAGGGTCTTTTATGTATAGGTGTTCGGTAGGGTTTTAATTTTACAGGGGGTGGTCTCCGGTGTCGATTTTCATTTCGACTGTGTGGGTCTGACCTAGTTCCTTATCTGACTGGGCTACCACATCTCGATTGTTCTTAACAGACCCCCACTCTGGTTCTAAATTGATCCGGTGCTAATATATCCTCATCTAAGATTCCTTTTGTTTGCTCTACTAGCTTCCTTCGTTCCTCCTCGAATCTCACCCGATTCAGAGTTCGTAGGGAAGTGCTCTTCCTATCTTCTCCCTCTCCTAACCTTTATTGTCTTTTGGGCCTGGTTCACCATCATTATGGGCACCAACTCGGCTGCCTCCACTACCGTTTCGCATAGGGTTACCTCGTTATCTTCTAGGCCCTTTCCTTCTACAGGGACCAACTGCAGAGGTCCTCTCCGTACTTTTTTTTTCTGACATTAGCCTACCCTTTCCTGACACTGCGGTCCTAGGAGGTAACTTTACATCTTCCTCCACCACTATGGTTATCTCTTCCTCTGGTGGGCATCCCAATGGCGTTCTCTCGCCGTTCACCACCAACACAGTAGGATTAAACTCAATCTGGGCCCTCTGGCTCCGGAGCCAATCTTCTCCCAAGATTGCCTCTGTACACAGGTCGGGGGGTTACGTAAAAATTTTGGGTGCTTTTCACCTTCCAATCCTCACCGGGAGCCTCACCATCCCTTTTATCTCCAGGGGAGCCCCATCTGCTTGCGTGATCTCTATGTCCGCTTCCCGTAACCTTCTCTTCCGTTTCACCCGCCTGTATGTCTCCTCTCTCATCAATGACACAGATGCTCCTGTGTCCACCAAAAAGCCCTCATCTCTCTACCACCTATCTCTGCTTTACAGGATAGTTCTCTCTTGCGTTAGCGAAGAGAACACCTGGGCTTTCTTCTTCCTGGGTCCCCACCTTTGGGTTAACCCAGCCATAGGCGCCGGTAATAATAATTCATCTTCATTTCTTTTATGAGGTGGAGTTCTGCGCCCCCTGCACCTGGGTGACCCCGGCCGGACCTCTCTCGGTCTCTCGTGGCCGTTTCTAAGAATACAGTTTCTTCTCAGGTGTCCTGGCCTCCTGCAAAGCCAGCACCTTCTTGTCGGACAGCTTGCCGCAAAGTGGCCCATCCGACCACATGTCCAACATCTTGCTCTTTCTCTTTTTAACTGGGTTGGCCTTGTGTCTATCCTCAGGGTAACCGTCCCCCTATCAAGCGGTTCGCCCACCCACTGGTCCAAGCCTTTATTTCTCTCCTTTTTAACGGGGCCACCCTCCCTCTTAATTCTGGGGTGGCCCGCTGGCTTTTCCCTGGTCCGGTCTCTTGGGCTCAGCCTTCCTTGTCAACACCGGTGGGGCACCCTTCTTCAGCCCGCACCACTTGGCCAGGTGTCCTTTCTTACCACACCTGGTGCATCTGTCCTGATTGAAGTCTGGGGCAATCCCCACTTCGTCGGACATTCCGCCGCCCTGTGGTCCTCGTACCCACAGGTCCAGCAGACCAGCCCATATCGACCCGGCGTGGGCTTATAAAAGCCATGCCTGGTCGACCATGCCCTTCTATTGGGGTCCTCCTCCCATATTTCTGCCCGATCCACCTCTTCCTTAACTCTCTGATTCCATACGGGGGTTCTTCCGCCTACCCCCCTTCTTCCAGCCTCCTGACTTGGTGTCTGCTTCTTCCCACACCTCTTCACCTTATCCCATACCCCCTGGCTCTCTCTGGCCAGCTCTATCGCTGCCGACAGTCTGAGCGGTCCCTCTTTCAGGACGTCGTGCCGAACACGCTCATCACTCAGAGCTTCCACATACAGGTCCGCCAGTTGGGCCTGCATGACTGCGTTGTCCCTGACCACCTCGGGGAATGCTAATGACGATAGCCTTCCTGCTCGGGCCCCAATTCTCCCGGGGTCTCCTCCCGAAGCTGTGTTAGTTTTAAAAGGGCCCTCATGGCCTCTATGGCCGTACCCTCGTCGGCGAACTCTTTGGTCAGCAGTTTTTTTTACTTCTTCCCAGGCCAAGCGGGGATGATTTTCCAAGAGTCCCCTTACGAACTCCGACGCTTTTCCCTTTGTGGCATCGTATGCCAGGTACAGGGTTTCCTGGTCCGAGAGCTCGTAGATGGTTCGGCTCTTTTCGAGGATTGTCAGCCAGTTCCTGAACTCCTTCCCACTACCATCAAACACTGGGACCCTCGGTCCACCCAACAGCCCCCTTAAATCTACTGACAACCCCCGCCCTACTTCTTCTTCACCCCCCACTGCTCTATCCGACTCATAATCTGACATGTCTACAGAGAGCAACAATCGAGGTAGGGAAATAAACAAGGTGTCCTACCTTACAGACGACTCTGTTCCTTCTTTTCCTTTGGTCCCGGGTCGTTCTGATTTCTGCTTGAACCTTCAGCAACGGCGGTCGATCGTGGTCTTCTCAGGGCCGAAAAATCCTGGTCACGGCACCACTTGTGACGGTTACACACCTGGCCCAGTGTCGGATCCTTTGGTTACGGCGCCAACGGTGACGTCGCTCCTCCTGGTCGTTCCTCCTGGGTCCAAGCGTGCCGCTCCAACCCTTTGGTCAGATGATCACCAGCCTCGCCTTTCCCGACTCGCTTCCAATACCTGGTCACTAAAGCAACTATACCGATCTCCGGTCTGTCTACCCACGCTGTGTTTAGATCTTAGACAGACGGGACCAGCAGGGGCTGGGGCCGATACGAGCTGAGTCCGACGGGGGTGGCGAAACACAACAAAACAAAAACTCACAACACCAAACAAAATTGCTGACAAAAAAGGGTAACAACCTTTTATATCTTAAAGTCCGTTACATAAAAACAAAATTGTTCTCAATTCCCGACCCGTTCTGTGAACTATGGCACCAAGCTTCTATCACAAAAATAGCAAAAAAAAAATGTCGAACTACCTACTTTCTAGAATCATGTATGTATGTCGGCGTGTGGTTCAGTTCGACATTGGGCTAATTTCTATCGGTCGTTCGCAGTTGGTTCTTCTCTTCGACGTGAACTGTATTTCTTCTTCTTCGTTTGTTTAGACTGGTAGATTTCTTGTTTCAATTCGGTGGAAGATTTCTTGTCTTCAACTTCGGTGGAAGATTTCTTGCTTCGATTCAGTGGAAGATTTCTTGCTTCAATTCGGTGGAAGATTTCTTGTCTTCAACTTGGGCTGGAAGGATTTCTTGTTTCGAGGATTCTTCTGTCGTCCGAGGGTGAACTGCAACTCACGCCCAACCTAACTCCAACTTCAACTCAACTTCAGCTCCAACTGATTTCTGCCGACTGGGGTCCTGCTTATATTGACGCCGCAACAAGCCGGGGTGGGTCGGTCGGCGTCAGGGGTTTCTCGATAATTTCAAAAGCCGTATTAATTTTGACTTTCCATTATCGTTATTGTTTTCACCCCTACTTTCTCACAGTGCTCTTGGGGGGCGGCGCATATCTATTTCTCTTAGTCTCTCTCATGTCAGGTGATCGCTCTCAACCAATCGTTCCCGATCGAACCTTTCTTTCTCTTCTTTTCCGCAGCCCACGTGACCGCCTCGTCCAACAGTTATTGATCGAGGTTTCTTTCCTTCTTCTTCCGCGGTCACGTGATTGTATTCGACCAATTGTTATTGACCGAACACCCTCTCCCTTTTGTTGGCGGGTGTGGTTACATCGTGCTGGTTTTAAAAAAACAAAATCCGATTTCGCACCTTTTTTGCACGTACGCAAAATTACAATCCTTGCCCTCTCACCTGGACTTTGTCAAACAGCCCGCTGCTAATTAGTCTTGACTTTTAGAAAGGATCTTTTCCGCCTTCCTGGCGCCCTCCGTGGTCCAAAAACAATTGCTCTTCTTTTTACCTCTTTTGTTTTTCCTGATAGCCGAGAATCTTAATTATCTAGGTCGAAATATCTCTACTTTCTTAACGTGGGTGTCCAATTCTTAACAGGTCAATTCCGTATATCGTTTTCACCAGTCACTTCCCCAACCCAAAGACACTTTCTCTCTGACTAAAGTAAAATTCATTTCTATTATTCTAATTTAAAGTTACCTTTCGTTATTTTGATAAGAATTCTTCTACGAAAATGTCGGTCAGCGCTCGCGACCGATATCTCCAATTCTATTCTTCTTTCAAAAATTAAGGTCAGTCAGAGGCTCTGACCGACATCTGGTCCACACCCAGCGGCCTGTTTTGATATCATGTCTTTTTTTCTTTTCCCTTTTTGTTATTATCTTTCCTTTCTTCCTTTTCCTTTCTTTTTTTTTCCTTGCTTTAGGATCGTTTAGTACATTCTTAGTGAATTATTTTCAACCCAGTTATTTTCCGTTTTAAAGAAAAAAAAATTAACAACCTGTTTAATAAACTGAATAAGAAAAAATTAACTCATATTTCTATGAATATTTCCAATAAATGCAAGGTGCCATAGAACCCATATCGACCAGAACTTTAGGTTTCCAAGGAACATAGACCGGGAAACACTGGTTAGTCCATTAAGGCCTTCATCTGCAAGGGAATGCAACACAGAAGGCCGGAATTTGAAATTGATTAGCCATTTCCTCTTTGCCTACCAATAACTGTTACATAACACAACCATCCAGAGAATATCCTCAGACGCACACACATCTCACACACATCACACACACACACACACACACACACACACACACACACACATATATATATATATATATATATATATATATATATATATATATAGATACACCTAGTGAGCCAGACAAACCTACCTAGGTTTCACCTAAACGGATCGCCAGGGAAAGTTTGGTCTCTAGGTCTGCTCTACGGTTGTATTGAGCTTTTGTTAGTTAGTTGTTACTGTATCGGGTATTTTTTCTTTGGGCTTCAGAGTTGCATCGTATGGTTTTTTTTTTTTCAGACCTGAAGATTTTTTCATGTTTGTAGCTCTTTCTTTTTAAAACTTTTTTTTTCCTCGAGATTGATTTGATTAGCAAATCAAAAATTCGAGGGTTTTTCGAAACGAGTCTAGTTATCTATATTTATATATATATATATATATATATATATATATATATATATAATGAGTACAGACGATCCTTAAAACTCCATTATATTTTATTTCATGAATATACAAATATTCATCTTTTCAGGCCGAAGTTTTCTTTTAATAAATGGAGTCTATTGATCCAGACGAAAGAAAAAGAGAGAGAAATCAAGAAAAAAAAAAGAAAAGGAAAAAAGAATGATATTAAAAGAGGAAGAAAAAAATTCAATATAAGGTTTTTAAAAAATGGGGGGAAATGAGAAAGAGGGAGAAGAGAGGGGGTGTGGAGAGAGAAAAAGAGAGTGAGAGAGGGAAGGAAAGTATAGAAGAAAAGAAGGAAGAATTAAACATGAAACGATTGGGTGCTGTGGTTAACGAGCTAATTTCGGATGATCTTGTTAGTGTAATGGTGTTGACAGTTGATATTTGCTGGGTATTCACATTTTCGTAGTTTTCTGCCACTTTAAACTTGGAGTATATATATATATATATGCCGCGTTTATTTGTGTTATGGTTAACGAGCTAATTTTGTAAGCCATTGATAATGTAGTAATTATGATTCAAACATTTTGTTTCACAAGTGTGATGTTTTATAGAGGCTACGCTAGAAATATCTCCCACATTTTCAAGTAGCATTTATGTGGTTGTGTTGAACTTAGGCAAGTGGTAATGGTGTTTTCATCTAGCTAGTCTTCATCAAATACCAGCAGTTACCATCATAGCTTGGATTGGTGCACATCGTGCGTTTGCAGTTGAAACATTTTTTTTAAGACTGGTGAATTTGTAATTGCAACACAGCGAGCTTTTTATTTTATGTCATGTGGGATTGATACTGTTCCGGATAGAAAATCGATACTGCTTTGGGTTTAAAATTTCCGAGCCTCAGGTTCAGCGCTTAAAAGAAAGCCACGTGGAAGACCTTGAAGCACACGAAGTTCAGTGTGATGGAAAACTTTAGTAATAAACTTCAACATGGTGAATAGAGGCCACCATTTGGTTGACGTCATTTTAAATACCAAATGAATAAAATCTGTAGCCATTGGTCTAAACAACAGTGGAATTAATCTTACCTTGGACTTTTGTCAAGTTTTAAAACTTAAAAAACCCGTACTAAAAAGAACCTTATCTCTTATCTCCTTTGTTCACATTATCGACCCTCTATTTAGCTCCGCCGAAATGGTATTAAAACGTAAGTGGTTGCCGGTAAACTGAATTGAAGAGACTCAGACAAAATACTGGCAGAATAATTACTACAAGTATTTCAGTGATTTACGAAAATAATTATATTTGAGTTGGCTTAATTACTTTAATAAAGAACGCCCATTAATTTGGTCTCGAGTCAAATGTTTGTTCACTGCCTGGCTTTTTCCAAGTCTCTCGACAAAGAAATGATGTTTAATAAGATATTCATCAAAGAAATGTGAAAATGTCAAGTTTAACAATAACCAATTACACGCATGGCTTCCCTTAGTAGATATTATAAATTCAGTGATCCTTACCCAAATATATAAATCTATCTATCTATCTATCTATCTATCTATCTATCTATCTATCTATCTAATCAGATAGAGAAAGCGTAGGTACACTAAAATGGTCTATTTATAATCGGTCCGCTTTAACGAAGTAAGTTATTTAATAAGCATTGCATAGTTTCGAGGTCACAAGTAGGGGATTACTCAGGAGTATTCAACGCACGAGTAATGTTTCTGTGAGATACGCTTGCCACATATTAAATTAAAACATGCCGACCTCGTTTTATCGATTCAAGTAAGTCTTTCTTAATAGGTCCGAAATTATAGCGGTTGTTCGAGACTCTGTTTAGCATGACAATAACCCGAAATAAAGCACCTGACGTGACAGAGCCGACATTGAATAGAATAACAAGCAAGTATTGTTATGACTGGCGTAATTTCCGGATTTATCCTTTTATTTATTATTCATATTGTGTACATAAAGGTGAAAATCTCATATATATATATATATATATATATATATATATATATATATATATATATAGCTTTTTTTTAATAATACTGACAAAGTATGTGTACTTACATGGTGCATTCCAGAAGTTTTGAGATTTTTTCAAGAGAGGCATTTAGTAATTTCAAAGAATTACAAAACTCTAATCTCCTTCAAGGTAGGATCCTCTGACTTCAATGCACTCATTGTAGCGCTCCAGCTACTTAGTGAGGGCCTCATGGAGGTCATTCAACGTGAAAGTGTCCGGGGCCCTTGTCACACCCTCCTCCACCTTCTCAATGTCTTGAAAACGACTGCCTCTGAGGTTCTCCTTTAGCTCGACAAACAATCAAAAGTTACAGGAGGAAATGCTTGAACTGTAAGAGTGTGTTGGACAGTTTTGATGACCATTTCTGTCAACTTAAATCGTTATTGCATAGCGTGCTTCCAAAATGTATCACACCCCGACTGCATTCAGTAAACTAGTCAGCTGCGACTAGAAGTCTTTAGTAAAATTTGTTCAATCTGAAATAACCAGTCAGCTTATTAGATGTAGTGTATGTGTATTTATTTATATATTTCCACGATATATATTTTTGTATTTTCTATTCCAAGTGTTGCGGGAAGGGAGGTAAATCAACTTCAGTTAGTACATCTATGAGTAATTATTTCATAGTCGATTTAATAATCTATACAAATAAAATATTTATGCGTATTTAGACAAATTACTTCCAAAGCAAAATGTACCTTTTAATCAATTAGACCCTTTACTCTTAAGTTTCTTAGATTGCAGTCTTATTTGTTCAAGCTTTTCATATGAGACACTCAGATATCTTTGTCAATTAAAATATTGAAATAGACTTTGTTGTCGCCATCTTTGTTTCTAATCTTTTTCCTCTGAGATATATTTCCATTTCACATTTATATTAAACACAAAATATGAAAAGTCTTTTGTTTCATTTTATCTCACTATTAAAATTTTTTTATATATAATGCAAAAGCTATATCAAGGATATTGTCCACCTGGCGGAGGCCGAAACTGTAAATGGAGATAAGTGTAATACTATATATGAGAGGTTGAAGGTGAGAGGGAAGGACGTTTTACTTGCATAAAATGAAGTTAAACAACAAATATATGAATAGCTTTTTCTTGAATATTTGAAAACAAAGATGGAAACAAAAAGGAACAAAAAGAGGAAAAAAAAGAGAGAAAAGAAGAAGAGAAAGAAAGAAGAAAAGTAAAAGAAGAAAAGAAGGACGGAAAGAAGGAAAATAAAGAAAAAAACAGGAAAGAAAGAGAGAGTGAGAGAGAGAGAGAGAAAGAGAGAGAGAGAGAGTTCCATTGAATAGTGAGCAAAGGATTTTCAGTGCAGTAGTTAATGGTAATGAAGGACATAAGCTCACTCCAGACCTCAAGATACATACATACGATAACACGTACATGCGATAACACTGCTAAAGATGATGGGGAAATGGTCGGTTCCTTGTAACACTCCACTTCGTACATGACTCTTGTTATATTATACATTTACAAGAGCCAGATCAGACCAAAAATGGAGTACTGCTGCCATATGTGGATCGAAAGTGTCCAGGCTTCCCTTTCCCGTCTCGACAAAGTTCAAAAGCGTCAGCGCGTCCCTGTGAGTGAAGAATTTGTTTCCACCTTACGAAAGCGTCTCGCTACTCAATCGCTATTTCACGTAAAGTTTTCAGGAAAAATACATTCTTTGATTCCAGCACTTCTAACCTTCAAGAAAGACCAGCCATGCCACAGACATTGTAGCGAACCACTTTAGTTACCAGCGAATTCCATTGGCAAGATGTAAATTTAACTCCAACAGCTTTTCCTCCAGGAACTACTACTTTGTGGAACCGACATCCAAGATGATTCTTCGCAGATACAATCTTAACCTATTCAAATATAAGACTACCCGTTATCTTCTTCACATACTTTATAAAGTGAGGCTCTTACCACTTATTCCTTACCTCTACCTCCAGTGACACGTAGGTCTTGTACAAGGTGAACATCATTGTGAATATACCCAAATATTAAAGATGAAGGCATTGAACAAATCAAAAGCTAACGAGATCTTGCCTGTGCTTGAAGTAGCAATTGATAATACTGCAGAAAATGAGCAATAGATGGCAGTGGCAGGAAGAAATATGTGATAAAAAATCATACATGTGGGTTAGCTGTGCGCAAAAATCTCCCATTGCAGAATACAAAGAGTCCGTATGATACTTAGTTTTTCTATCTGATGATGTTAGCCATGAGACTCAGCTTTGTAGAAACCCTAGCCATTTAATTATCTAGTTAAGTATGTATAATACCAGCACCCAATGTGCGATATATTATATATCTATCATGTAAAGTTCAGATATAGATGAGTTAGAAATATCGAAAAATCTATATCCCATCATAACAATGTTATATTGAATAACTATATCACCACCAACAACAATATCGTTAATAAATTTACTAAAACAAATGCAATTGCCGAAAAGATACCATCTGTCCTTTAAATGGCCAATGTATGACTGAAAAATTTGTATACCGATATAGTATACATTCTGATAGCGATGCCATTTTATATATATATTTTCCAACCTTCTTGGAAACTTCATATTTATCATCATTGAACGAATTTAGTTAATACATGAATAGCACGGCTCTCCAAACATTTCTGGTAATTAAAGAATGCTGGTAATACACCCATAATTATATGGGCTATATTAGCAAAAACCAAATTTTATAATGGGAAAGGCGATAGATGTAATTTAGCCTTGTAGAAAATTAGTTTTCTTAAAACACTTAAATAACCCTAATATATTAAACGAGAAATGATGGTCACATGTAGGCATAAAATAGTAGTTTATCGTCATACCTAGGACGATTGTTATACCAGACAGAAAGGAACTTCATCGTAGTAAATGCTTACACTTAGTATAAATATTAATTAGTATTATATATTATTGCACTTAGCATGATGCAATTCTTACTTGAAGTGTGATACAATGGACACACATGTAGAAAAAGAAGATGTAGTTTTATCTCGATCTTAATTATTTAATAATCATTTTCTAAAACATAGTCTAGTTTTCTTTAAATTTAACCGGATGGTAAAGGAACGTAAAAAGAGTGGATGATGAGTTTTGCAGATGAAGTAGCAATAAAACTGGAAATAGCGTATATCTTGGTGTTGGTCTATATTAATAATCATAATTGAGATCTGGGAGAGTTCTACTTCGCATGGTTCATGTGTTGTCTAGTCGTATTGTCTATTACCACGTTGAGGAGAGTAGATGGAATATGAATTGGTAGACGGAAGAGCTGAGCTATTAGACCAGAATAGAAGGATTTGTCCTAGGTATCACTGAGCTATCCATCCAGACGAGCAAGCGAAGATTGAATAAAACATCTCTTTTTTGTAATATGGGGAACAAGATTCGCGTTCTTTTTCTTCGAAGTGACATTTGTCTTTCATCTTGTTACCTTTCCCAGTATTTACTACACACTAAAGTGTCTGACTTGTCAAATTGCTTACATGCCTTGAATGTAATTTAATTTGTTGCGAGAGGTAAAAAGGTTGTTGTCGATAAACAATCAACAAATTGTTGGCTTGGAAAAAGGGCTAGGATTTTTAAAAAAGATGACGTAATAATATACATGAAAATTTCTTAGGTATAAACTCTTGATGTTAAAAGTTAACTTTTAAATATACGGACTATCTGATTTCAATATTATTTTCATGACTTAGTCATGTATAAATTAATTTATGATAAATTTATTTTGAAAGAAGAGTTGGGAGACATAATTTTGTGATGTCAGTTTATTTAATTTTATGATACTAGAATTTTTGCAAAACTTCGACGCCTGTTAAAATCCTCACACTATTTAGTATTGTTGAAGTTATTGCTAACATTTTTTTGTCGAGATTTAAAAACTCTATATTTCGTTCAATTTCGCAAACTAATCGATGAAATTTGAATAAGCTGATTTTCTGGGAAAAATACTTTGACAAAAATCCGACTTCGCGGTTTAATAATTTCTTTAATTTAATTATATAGGACATCATGTTAAACAATATTTTTAAAGAAAATTTCTTTTTTACCTTTTTTTCTTTTTAACAGCGAAGAATAATTTCTTATGATTTCTTACTCTTAAGAATGCAACATTTGACCATGCGTAAATATTTATTTCTGGAACCAAATTCCAACATTTTAAAGCCTTTGGCCTTCTGATCATTCTTGTAATCGCAGGGCGAACTGGAAACTGGATTCTTGTCTATTGGAATTGCTTAGCAATAAACTTTATTTTTAGGATTAATACCACCCGTCTTGTTCCAAACACGGTACATTGTAGTTGTCTGTTGTCGAACGTAAGAGTTGTTCCATTTTATAGGCCTTCTCGAGGATTATATTGCGCAGTAGCATTAATGACATTTCTGGTTTCAAAAATAGTTTGTGTCTTGGAATTCTGTTTGGGACTAAAGTATTTAAATACTCAACATTTAAACGTAGGATATCATTTGCATTAGTAAGGCTATCTGTACTGCTCAACATTACCGAATTTCCTCCCAGCCAATCAGGCATTGTTGCGTTTCTATATGAATACAACATGATATCAAATATCACAGTGTATGGATTAGTTACAAGAACTTTAGTATAGGACACAGATGGGTCATTCATGTACTTAGCAATATTTGTTTTAATGAGAAATTTGTTGCCTCATCTTAGTTTCTAACGTTCATACTTTGTTCTATTCAGCTTGACGCACTCAGCACTCATATTTATACCAAGGCGATTCTTGTTGGTTAAACCTATATAGTTCATGAACAAAACCAATGTTTCACACGAGTAAGAAGAACCAAAAATCAATATTGCTAAGGCCAACTATTTCATTGATGCAAAATAGATAAGCAAGAACAGCCCTTCTGCAAGAATGGGGCTATCATCTCTGATTTCTCTGGGTTCATTTTCTTTTCTTACATAGGCTAATAATTTTACTTGCTTTTCTGATAATTTAATAGGTCACATAAATTATGGTCGATAATGTTTTTCTTCCACAGTGCATATACTTGGAGAATTTTTGATTTTATTTCCAAGTTTCTTAGATCAACCTAATCAAACATGGATTACTTAAGATCACGAGGAGAGATTTGATAAATTGTAAGGAGGTACCTCGTTCTCAAAATTGATAAAAAATTTCTGGCAGTAATTGCTTGGCACTCTTTACTATTGACGAATACTTTTGAATTACTCTATCTTCTCTACTATTAGTTGAAAAACCTAAAGTTAGAAAGTTATTCTTTAATAATAGAAAATATTTTCGCCTGTTTTATTCCAGATCTCTTGAAAATATTTCTAGGTTTCTTTCAAAAGCTTTAATATGCCCAAATATCGACGGCACATTCATTGCAAAGAACTGTGAAATCTGAAAAAAAAAAGAAAGAAAGAAAAGAAAGAAAATGGCTTAACTATCTAACATTTTTGTACATGGGGTAACCAAGAAAATTGACTACTAACTTCATTCAATAGCTTGGTGAATTGACGTTTAATAAGTGCAAGAGTAGACATAAAATTCACAATTTTTTTTTACAAGCGACATATTTTCTTGTAATTTCAAAAGTAGGTTTTGCACAAAGAGACTCTTGATGCAATGAAATTGAAATAAACTGGCTTACTTGTTTCAGTAATTGCACAAATCCAGCATTTTTTCAATCCTGCTGGAAACTCAATCTGTTGTCACAGATACAATATTTCTGAGTTTAACGCCTCGTTCAATAAATTCATCCCTGATATCTTGGCCTCTCGTTTTCTTTGAAAATGTCATCAATTTGACCAGTTAATCCTTCATTATATTTCCAGAACGAAATCTCGCAACCACTGCCAAACGAACAATTGACATAATATCTATCCTAAACCCTGTTCTACTATTCCTTTACACAATCTCCTCAGGTGGGATATGTGCCGTTTTCCTCTGTTCCTCGTGTCTTCAATATGTTGCGTGAGTGACAAATTTTCCAAACCCTTTTTTTCCTTATATGCACTAGAAATTTCAACTGCCACTATCTGATGTTATGTATAAGTGTCCATTTTGTCTGCATTTACTCGAAAATTTCGTAGTTGTTCAGTCCATGAAATTTTCAACATTCACCTGTAGAATCACATTTCTGTTCCTTCAAGTCTCTTCTTCACCTGTAAGGAGACTGCCGTATACGAGAACTGATATTACGTAAGAGTTCGATAATATTTGTTTCTAACTGAAGTTTTCTGTTTCATAATATTTTGCTTAGCTTTTTGGAGTCGACTGTCGTTATCCCAATGCGCCTTGGAAATTTCGCATTTTCTGTCCTCTTTAAAAACATTTCCCAGATGTCCTAATGCTCTTGTTTACTTTTAGTATCTACAATTTGTAATTCGCATGTTTGGCTGTTCCTTTTGCTAACAACCAAGCATTCTGTCTTCTTGCAATTTGTCTTTATCCCTTTCTCGCTTTCGTTCCCTACCATCTGTAGAAGTTCTTCAAAACCTCCATACATATCAAATAAATAAAGAGTTTATTCCACTAATGAGTTCCTTAAATTCCAACCCTCAGATAACCTTAATTAGGTTACACAAGCTTCGTTGGGCATTGAAATCCCATTTAACAAATTCCCTGTCAAACAATCTATAGTTATACGAAACCAAGCAGCAAACCTAAAAATTGATTCGATATAATCTTTCCACTAGAAGTTAAGATTAGCTAAACTGATAGAAGGCAGAAAGGGCTCTCTCGGACGATTAAATGACAGCAGTTTTGTTTTGTGGGTTTAAGATTAGCAAGTCATTCCTTGCCCCAATTAACAACAGCGTGTGTAGATCATTTTTGGAGATCAGCTACGAATTTGACCATATCAAACTGATCTGACTTACAAATAAGACAGGAATAAATGGTTGTGTCATCAGTAATGATATTGGTTATTGTAATTATTAACAATAATACTGCCCCCCAAAATACAATGTAGTTTATAAATCCTTGTACCATTTGGGATATTGTATCTCTAACACTAATAATCACAAACCAACATTAAATGCATATATTGGTCACAGGAGAACGACACGCCTTCTCATTTCGGCATATATCTATTAAAAGGTTCCTAAATACAACGATTGACTTAAGATAAATAGAAGTAGATCATCAAAAGCCACTGTTAAAAAAAAATGTAACACATGAAGTTATTATCTGAAAAAGAATTCAGCCGCATTAAAAAAAAACAATGGGTATAAAGTATTTAATATTGCGTAAAAAAGCTATAAATAGAAATTCTCCAAGCGTAGCTCAGATGTGGCAAAAGGCCAAAAGTATGGGGTCCTCTGTGAGGATTGAACTCGCTACTCAGTCGCAATAGCTCTGAGCGAGACAAGCTTCCTAACCATTACACCACCTAGAGGTACATTAAAAATCTAACAACTATTAATAGATATAAAATAATTAATGTCTTCGTTTCTGGTGTTTTTGGACATATGACATGATTTATACAGGACATGTATATTTAAATTTTGAAAATAAAAATGGCAAAGTTTCTTTTCTTTAAAACAAGCAATATTTAGTTCGTGTTATTAGTGATCGAAATGGTCGAAGGAACTCGATCAAAAAAGATCAAAAATGTGATTTTTAGACAGTTTTTCCACACTTTTATACCTTTTCATTTTTCTTTCGGTAAAAACCTGTCCATTGGTAGTTGTTTTTGCCTGCGTTGTGAAATCTTTCTAAAATGAGATATGACAATGTCATAGAAAGTTTTTCCTGCTCTATTTGTTACCACTGTATCAAGCTGATATTTTTCGACAAAGACATTTTTTTTGATTAAAGAACTTGAAGTATCCCCCTTTCCTTCCTCTTCCCAGAAGACATTTTCCCCAGCCAAAGTTTTTGCTGTTCATTTTGAATCTGTAGGATCTTTTCGGTGGCAAGCTCAGTACAGTCGTCTTCCACCAACTCTTCAATAACTTCACTGTCGATATCTAAGCCCATAGTTTTTTCCATAGAGACAATATCATCAACAATAGCAATTTCCTCGACAGCAGCAGTAATTGTAGTTGTCTCAACCTCCTCAAAGTCTCGTTCTGGCCAAAATTTTCTCCATGCTGAATACATGTAACTCTTCGTTTCCTGCATTATTAATAAGATTAACACAATTCAGGATATTGAAATGGTTTGTCCAAAATTCTCTGAGAGTTATTTGAGTGTCATTAGTGACTTGAAAACAAAAAGTGTTTTTTTTTAAGTTTCTTAAAGTTTGCAATGACCTGTTGGTCCATTGGTTGTATTAGAGGAGTTGTGTTAGGTGGCAGGTGAATAAAATAAAAACATGAATAAAATGAAACTCTTCAACTAAGTCATCCTCCAAAGCTTGAGGGTGATCGGGAGCATTCTCTAACAGGAGAAGGCATTTTAGTGGTAGATATGTTTAAAGTTCGGGGCAAAAACTTCATGAATCCATTCAATAAAAATTGTTTGGTTACCCAAGCTTTCCTATTAGCCCGCCACATAACATTATTCTTCATAAGATTGTTTCTTTTGCAAAACCCTCAGATTATCGGAATGGTAAACAAGCAATGGCTTGACATTGAAATCACCACTTGTGTTGCCGCACAGCAAAAGACTGAGTCTATCTTTCATTGGCTTGTGCCCTGGCAACAATCTTTCCTCTTTAGTGATATAGGTCCTATTTAGCATTCATTACCAAAATAATCCTGTTTCATCCCCGTTAAACATCTGTTTGGGAGATAACCTGCTTCTGTTAAAGGCTATTATTTTTTAGAGAAATGTATTCTCCTCTGACTTCCTCATTTTGACCTTTGGAGTCAGATACAAGAAAAAAGAGGAAGTCGTTTTTGATTGGTTAAAACTAGTGTGGGAATGTGAGAGTTAGGAAATGATTTCAGGGAGTTAAGTTTGATTGGTTAAAACTAGTGTGGGAATGTGAGAGTTAGGAAATGATTTCAGGGAGTTAAGTTTGATTGGTTAAAACTAGTGTGGGAATGTGAGAGTTAGGAAATGATTTCAGGGAGTTAAGTTTTACACGTCGAAGAATGTAGACTTGGTTATTACGTGTCTCGGGGTACTTGCTCTAATGGAAGTGATAAGAGCGACCCCACTGGCTAATTAGAATCGTACACGTTGACGTGTTTAATAAAACACAAGCGAGAGAAGATACAACGTATGGAATCGACCTCGTCACCCAACAGCTCCCGCCTCGGCAGCACTTCCTAATTCAAGTCACTAAACTCAATCACAAATTTTTTTTCTTGTTTGAACTCGCCGCCTTTCCATGCCTAATTACACTGTATATTTTATTTCTCTTCTTAAATTTATCGAACCAGCCTCTACTAGCTTTGAATTCAAAAGTATCACTTTCAGCACTTGTACCAGGAGTTTTCTTTACTAGGTCATTATTTCTAATGCTTTCTGACAAATAAATGCTTCAGTGACACTGACACCTGCTAACCGTTTCTCATTTATAAAAATAAGCAATAACTTTTCTACTTCTTCCAGTATCTTTGGTCTTTGTTTACTAATAGCAGTCACTCTTCTTGCAACATCAGCTGCTTTCATCACTTCCTTATTTTTTTTTAGAATAGTAGATATTGTCTATTTAGGCCTGCCGTAGGGTACAGCAAGATGTGACACACGAACACCATTTTCGTGTTTTGCGATGATTTCTTACTTCGATTGTTTTTCTCTCAACTTTTCTTTTTCCTTTACTCGTATCACTACGAGCTTTCTTTGGAACCATGACTGAGGGATAATAAAGAGAAAAAAAAAGGCATAGTGCAATAAAATTGGAAAAGAAAAGCACAGCACAACACACAATTATATACAACACGGCGGTCGACTCAGATATGATTCTGTTCGGGTTAATTCGGTTCGGCTTTGTACGGCAATGCTGTTCGAGAACCGAAGCATTTTCATCTCATTCTGTTCGAAAATCGTTCTGTTCGACATGTAAGATGTTCGAGAACCGAGGTTGTTCTATATATATATATATATGAGGCAGGGCTGAACAGTTCTCCGCCCAATTTGGAAAGGTTTACTCTCCTATATTTAATGAGATTTGTGGAGGTGCTGGGTCGATATCTTTTCAGCATCCTACACGCACACACACATAATACTGACACACACATACGCATAATTATATGAATAAAGACAAAAGAAACACTTTCATTCTTACTGTCTTTTTACAGATATATTTAATTCATATGTGAATTTTCACAAATTTAAAATATATATATATATATATAATCGTAAATTACGATTAACAAGAAATAATTTTACCTAGAGCAACGTCATCTTAATCCTCTTCAAAATATTCCCTTGCGATCTCATACAATTTCGAAAACAGTTTGTAATGTTACCTTTGGGGATCGTCATCACCTGCTTCGTTGCTTGCTCTTTAATCTTCTTTTCAGAAAGGGACAAATATATATCGTATATTTTATATTGCATTTTCAACTTTGACAAGAATTAAACTCCGTTTATAAGCAGGGAAATATTGAGAAACTGGAGTAACTTCTTATTGTTTCTATGACACTTATTTCTACGAAAGTGGCATCGTTGTTTATGACCTTTTTGCGCAGAGTAAGTTATGCCATTCCCAAAGAAGAATGGAAAAAAAGATTTTTATTTGATTTCCCTCGACGATTTTGATAACCAGCCAAGTATCGCAAGAAGCCTCTAAGTAAGTTCGTCAAGCATACAAATTTTGATTTTTCTATTCAGGCATAAACAACATTGTAACGTAGTGGCAGAAATGGTTTGGCGTATAACGCTGATATTTTCTTTTAATATTTCTTCAGATAACAGTTTTTATTTATCCAAGTTTGACAATTCCAAAATGATGTATGTTTCTAGACAACCTAACACAAAATGTAACATAAAGCGCTCTGGTTTGCTGAAGAGATTAGTTCAAGAATTTGCGTGGCTTTAAAAACTGGAAGCCAATAGATGCTAAACTTACTATTCAAAAAAATGAATTAATAATTCTGGTAGATGGAAATATTTCTGGCATTGTTTCAAGAAAAAAAAGAGAATGCATGTGATTTATATCTGGACATTGCATTATTATTCAGGTATAAAATATTGTCTCAATTTCTCGTATCTCAAACAATACTTTTAAGCAAGAACGATGAATGTTTTGATTCGATGGTTTTTTTCAAGGGAATTTTGGATTTCATGACATCTTTCGAGTGTTATGCTTAAAAGCCTAATTCAGTACGGGTTAATAATCAAGGGGGACGATTTTTTTTCAACATGAAATAAAAAATGCTATAGTAATAAACGTGGTATTCTTAATAAACTCGAGTTTAGAGAGTCGGATTTCTTTAAATAAAAAATTCTCTCCGTCAGTGAAGTACGTAATTCTTCTTTCTATGACGTAATCCCTCACTACGTAGGCGATCATGACCTTCCACAGCTTCCTCTACTTTGTAGCTCTTAATAGAACTTGTTTTTCTCTTATTTCTCCAAAACCCTGTTCCTACATCCATTAGCTCATATTATGCGTTGTTTTCCTCTGTCACTCTGGCTCTCTATTTGTCCTGCAAGTGTCAGATTTTCTAAGTTCACATTATGTGCCTTAGAAATCACAACTGTATCTCCCTCGTATTAAATATTATTTTCCTTTTTGTTTCCATTTTCTCCAAATATTCGTCGTTAATCACATGTTTGGTTTTCAACAGTATCCTTCTGTAGAACCACTTTTCTATTGCTTCAAGTTTCCTTTTCATATTTGAGAAGCACTTACTGCCATAGTGGAGGACAGATATCACATAGTAGTTTAGTGGTCTTTTCCTTGTTTCTAGCGAAACTTTCCTATTTCTTAGTATTATGCTTACGTTTTGGAATGCTTCTTTGGCTATCCCAATACGCCTTTGGATTTCATTGAACATGGAGCTAAACAAATGATAGTCTGAAGCTGACAGATTTGGAGAATGTATCGCATGCAGCCCGGCAATTTTTATTCAATTACGTTTTGTCCAGAAAAACACAGACACACACAGACACACATTTTTCAGTGTCCCATTCAAAAAGTTCATTTTTTTAATGTTTAACTATTTCAGTTTGAATATTTGGGATAAGAAATTATCATAATTGACAATGGGACTATAGTACTTATCTTTGTTCTTTTTATCACAACGTTTCGGCTATATTGCACCCCATCCGTCTTCATCATATCCTTGTCAATCTGGGTTCCCTTCGCGGAATTTTGAACGTGATATCTCGTTTTGTTGTTATTTAACTCGCCCTGTTTTCACTGTACAAAGCTTCAACCACAGCAGCTGCAGTGAGAAAAGAGAAGGCTCGGTGACTGAACTCAAGCGTGACAAACAGCAGTAGTAGCAGCAAGCAGAGTAAGACTCAGAATTTTCTCACAGTGCAGTAGTCTGTGTGTTTGGTTTGGGTAATTGCTGACATAGTCATTACGAGTTCAATCTTTGGGCCAGGTAGTGCAGACATAGAAGCAAGGTGTTAATAACTGAGCAGTATTAAATAAGAACAATACAGGATATCCCTAGACATGTATAATAGAACGAGAAAAATCTACCCAGGTAGATTATATAAAGAGTTTAGTTGGAAATTTCCAGATGGCTACCCGGATGAAAAAGCATCTGATGAAGTTCGAGGTGTACAAAGTCTGAAGCGTTGTGACAATAATAACAACGATGCGGACAATAGTCCAGGTGTAAATAAAGCAAATAATTTCATGTATTATTTGAGAATTGAATTCCTCGAATGTTTTCCATTTTATCAGTTTTCAAGTAATGAGGTCTTCCAGAACATTGTCACTGAAAACTCTGCTTGAAAACTCTCTAAAGTTTGCTGAGCAGTTCTCCAAGATGTTTGCGTCTATTCTATCATTACTATCAGCGATCTTCTAGAGTATTTTCCAAGATTAATGATAAAGAGTAAATCTTGTTTTATATGTACCCATTCTATACGAAAATTAAGCAAAATCATCGCAACAAATGATATCTACATCCAAGAAATAAGGTGCCGAGTAACCTTCAAAGACACTTTTAAGATTTCCCTAATAAAGAAGTGTGTCTGAGTATTTTTCCCTCAATCTAATGTTTCCTTTTTAGACCTTTTCCAGCTATTACTCTGATAGTTTACGGTTACATCACGTTGAAACACTGGTCCAGTACAATCAGCGCAGTTAAGCAACGTTGATACTGCTCAGTCCCAAGATGGGTAACCGCTTGGCAATATCAGATGCTGTAAGCTTGGATGTGCGAGTGGTAATGCATAATGGCTCGGAAATATTAATAGAAGAACCGAATTCCAATTCCCGTTGTGTTTGTTATACTCACGCGTAAATACCCTTGGGAAAGGTATGAATCTAACTCTTTTCCCCCAGCTCTGGGTTAATTAGTAAGACGTGTATCACTAAAACCATTATAATCTAAAAAGACTTTTATAATCTAAAGATATTTACTGGCTTTAACTAGCCTGATAATAGTTGATAAGCCGTATAAATCGAATAAATAAATCAACTGCTGTGATATAAATATTTTTTATTCTTATACAGCTCCGTAGAAAGAAACTTTTAAAATTTCCTTAACATATAGCAATTTACTAAGGCTGAAAGTATGGAGCGCTTAGGGTGGATCAAATTCAATACTCGGCTGTAATTGATCTAGCGAGAAAAAAAATGTCGTTTCCTGTCAATATTCCCACATTGTTTAAAAAACAAACGGAAGAAAAATTTTAACCAGCATTGTTGTAAGGATGAAAGTGTAGTATCTGTTGCAGCATCATCTCCAGCTCTCCATCGGCCGTCCATCCAACCATCTCGAGCAGGCCTCCAGCTACATCCATCCTCGCCAACAGCAAGTATGTTCAATAAACTCTCTTTTTCAAGACAATGCTCTCCAGCGACCATAAAACTGTCCTTTTCATCACAACGTTCTTCAGCGACTACAAAACTGCTATTTTCAAAACAACGCTCTTCTCAACCTCTACATTAGCATGCATTATTTTTTTTTTTGCGTAATGCACTGTAAACTTATTTTTGTTGATATATTATTTTCTTTAACGAAAATAAACTCTAATTTAAAATAATTTACTCAAGTTTTCATTTTGTTTGCTGTTGTTTTCCGTCGTTTAATATCATTTTGCGAGTCAATATACCACCTGCAACAAATTTCTTTAAGGTTTCTGGAAAATTTTCTATCAATCTAACGTCTCTTGTTCAGATATTTTCCGACTATTATCGCGATTATATGTGTATATAAAAATAAACGTCATTTTAAAATACAATATAAAAAGAAACCCTGAATAATTTCTTTATTTCATGTATCTATGACATTTGTTGCTAAGAAGCTGTCGTCTGTGTTTTTTTTTTTCAAACTCATATCAAAGTAATTTTTCCCTATTTCAAACAAGCATTTACAATGACTTTTATTTGATATTCCCTGGGATGTCTTCACCGTTATAACCAGGTAGTTTCAGAATCAGCCTTAAGGCGTTATTTAACGACATAAATTTTACATTTGAGACAGGGACACAATATAACATAAACAAAAGTAAAACAAAAAATGTGTTGAATTCAAAATACCGTGATTAATTCGAATTTTATATTTCTAGACTTACTTTCATCTAGCTTGTAGTTTTGAAAACTTTTATCTTTCTCGACAACGTTATAAAATATGAACGCTATCTTTATTGTACATAAGCTTTTCAAACACGATTTGTCCAGCCCCGAATGACTGTAATGGCCCATAACTTTGCAATAAAATTAAGGAAAAACGACGAAGCAAGTAATAAATCATTTAAGAATAAAACGCATCAGTTCAGACATATTGAATATTTTAGATGAAGCATTTCACTCTTAGCCTTTTCTCTTGTTCATTATTCGCACTGTCTGTAATTTGGGGTTTATGCGGAAAATTAATTGACAACTAATCTCCTTAATAATCCAGGATTACCCAAAGTGTTCTATTTAATAAGATTGTTGTCTAGATCCTTCCTGTAATTTTATGTTCCTTCAGTTTTCCCATGCTCCTCAGAACTGTTCCCAATTCTCCGACAATGAGTAACACGACTGTTACATTCATGATTCACACGTTTCTTTTTATTTTTTTTGACTATGTCGAGATATTTAGCTATCTTTTTACTTTCATTCCTATCTAATATCTGATTCACCGAAACAGCCAAACGTACTCGTCTTATTTTTTGTTTTTTACAATCATATCTCTTCAGTACTGTCCACATATTCCTTTTCTTTTTTTTATTATATCTGAATTGCCATATCCTACTGAGGAAAATGGTGGAGTAGTTTCCCGTTTCAATATTTAGAGTTCTCCTTTCCTTAGACTGGTTGCTCGCCAACACTAGAGAGTTCAGTGTTAACTGGTATTTAACCTATAGCAGGGAGGAGTAGATACGGATTGCGTGCCTTTCCTAAAGGAATTTACTGTGAAAGCGAACGCAAACGACTAACCTGTAATTTGAACTCGGCGATTCTATTTCCTGCGTCCTTTACCGCTAAAGTACTCACCGATCTACACTTCTTATATGTCGGCTTTATGCATTTCATTAACTAGTGCATATTCATATCCGCGTGACGTTGGTGTGTGTAATCAAAGTAGGTTTGCTTGCACAGTTCTCAGTCGATGTTTTCCTTACGTATCCATGACTTGTATTCTTTCTAGATCAATTTAGTACATAAACTGATTTATGGTTCACTTTTTTCATCTTTCTTTCCACAGAGTCTGCATTTCCTACTCTCCCGTGTTTTATCTATTTTTATTATATTAAGAAGTTGGTCCTTATGACACCGTTTTGAGCGTTTATAAAATTATCAGTTTCTTTCTTAAGGCTTCTTCTATGAAGCCATGTTGATGTTGACTTATCTGCCACTCCTTACGTATGTTTTCGGATATGTCCGTATTATTGTTTTTCTTTCCATTTTTGATTTCTTGTCTGAATGTTTCCTGTATTTCGTTTTATGCTTCTGTTCGGTTTCAATATTATTTGTCAATTCACCTGATTTGGTCTTTACTATATCTTTTGAAGGAGACATCAGGTAAAGGAAGTTTTAAAGGATTTTACTGAGCAGATAAGAATGAAAGAATTATTCT
The DNA here is from genome assembly GCA_903632075.3 of Acanthosepion pharaonis. Taxonomy (NCBI): domain Eukaryota; kingdom Metazoa; phylum Mollusca; class Cephalopoda; order Sepiida; family Sepiidae; genus Acanthosepion; species Acanthosepion pharaonis. Next base: position 47,888 of record CAHIKZ030005602.1, read on the forward strand.
GTACAAGATATGCCCATAAGCACGATATATAGTGAAGATTTGATGGTCCTATAGTGAGTGTTTTACTGTAATATTCTTAAATATTCGTATGTCGTATTTGAGACATCCTAGTGCTTCTATTGGAAGAGTGGTTGTATTTAAATCTATGTCCATTATTATTATTATTATTATTATTATTATTATTATTATTATCATCTTCTCGCGTTCCTGGATCGATACATTTTAACTGCAAGTGCAAAGAATGTGAAACTGAAAACAATTTCTGACAAATATCTTTCCTATTACCAGATAAAAAAACAAAAAACAAAGATTGTGTAGTAAACTTAAAATGTCGAATTAATGCAATATTTTCTGCCACTTAAATTCACTTTCTTAATTATCGGCTTTTTGTGGCCGAAATGATTAACCTAACTTAAAATGAACAGACATGATTCATCTCTTCTCCCTCCACCTATGGATTAAAAAGAGTAGATTGGGTTTTCCTAGCAACTTGCCAGACTAGGAGAAGGGATAATTTGAATTCAAAACCGTGGAAATGGCATCGGGAAGCAATTTATATTATTCACAGGTAATAAATAAATTTAATCTGTGGAGGACCATGATCACCTAGTTTCCGAAGGAGTTCAGTAATAAAATAACTTATTAATCATTCATAATAGAGTTTTAAAAAAATCATATATCGAACGAAATGACGTAGGGGTCTGCTATAAAATATTAATTAGCAAGCACATCTCGGCGACCATTGCTAAAGGAATTTGGGTCACTGTGTCATACTAGAATATTTTTCTCGTCTGGCATGTTAAGAAATCTACCATTCCTCTGTGAATTGAATTTTATTGCCATATCTTGTCTGGTGCTCCTGCTATTTATCTCGAGATTTTTCACAAAATCCAAGGAAGGATATGTAATGTAATCGATCCTGACCTGGCATCTCGACTTCAGTCACTTTCTTACCGATGTGACATGGCTTCCCTCTGTCTTTTCTACAAATATTTTGATGGCAACTTCTCTGACGAGTTTTTGCCCCTGGTACTCCAAATACATGAATTTAAGCGAGCTACTAGATTGGCATCAAAGTACCGTCTTTTTACTGTTGATATAGCTAAATGCAACCACCATTTCTACTCCAACAGTTTCTTTTCTCGATTTTCTCCCATCCGATTTCTTGCTTCCCTAATAACTGCAATCTTCAAAAATTTAAATGCAACATTAATGGTCATCTTCTTGAACGTTATTCATATTTTGTCCTTTCCTCAATCCTTCCTATTCTCAGTTTTCTATTTTACTCCTTGTAACCCTCTGTGCACTAGTGGCACTCCTGCCTTGATTAGGATGAGATGAATAAAAAATATTACATTCGATCCTAAATTCGATGCATTCTGACTATGACTTTTTGCCTGACATAGCAAAGTACTTCAATACAATAGTGATAGCAAATCTTGTTCTATTGTACAATAATTTGGAGCTGTAATATTTGGCCATGTGCTAGAGACTGACATAACCTAAGTAAATATCAATGTAGTATACATATCTGGATTCACAGACCATTGATAATTTGTGGGCCTCTTTTCGTGTGTCTTGTTTTGCCAATGTATATTTGTATTGTGACAGGTTAAAACATATTGAAGGAAACTTGATAGCATTACTTAATACTGACGTTAGAAAACAAAAAGTTGTCTTGGTATCTGGAGATATATCCTACGGTCAGCATCTGCTCATTTTATTAAATAAATATCAGTGTGTCTGCAGTAAACAGCTGAGCGATACAGGAATCTTTGTTGAAACTGAAATAAAAATACAATAAATTAATTAAAACTTGTGTTGTATTTTGCGATATAATGTATCTCTTATTATGCAGGGAAACTTATTGATGTCTGCGGTAAATAACAATAGCCCCAATAATATATATTTGCTAAAACCCAAGTACAACATTTATTTCTTATTTTATATAATGTGCATATACATCAAGAATGGTACATTTCGCTCAAAATTAAGGAGGGTGGGTTAGGTAAAAATATTTCGGTCAACCTATTAGTGAGAATAGTGTTCAACAAATATTGAAAAGGTTCCAAAAAATATAATCACTGCTTTGTGAAACCGACTTCCAAGAGGAAACTTCCCTGATCACTACAATCTTACAAGTCTAGGGTTAACCGTTACGTTCCACACATATCCACATAAACTGTGCCTATTACTCTGTAACACTCTACCTCAAGTGGCTCTTAGACCTTGTACAGAGAGAACATCATTGTAAAAAAAACGTCTTTCGATATATAATGCATAGTATGATATTATTAGGTGTGAGAATTTCTTCTCACACGGTTTAACCCCGGCAGAGACAAGAAAAGACATACAATTCAAACAAAGCCTACCTTAAAATTCAATACAAATTTTATTTCGTCTTTGCAAAAAAGATTATGCCCTTTTGCGCCCCTGTGAATAGGGTGGGGTAGTTACTTCAAAGAAGTGGTAGTATTTTTCTTCTCTGTAGGACTCAACTGCAGATTCAAAGAAGCAGGAACTTGACGTTCGTCGAACAGGAGCATTACCAATTTGGTTGCTGAAATAAAAAAAACTCGGCTATTTGTCGAGAGCATGCAGAAAGGTTTTTCATGCAAAAGTACATAATGTGACGATAGTCAATAAACCGACTGAATTATTCAGCCTTAAAAAAGTCTCTAGAATATGAGACAAGAAGAATAATTGCCTAGTCATTTAGGCTTAATTTTGGGCGCTAAAGACCCTGCAATATGAGAGAAATGTGAGTCCTATCATCTCGAAGATTTTGCAGCAACTGAAAAAAAAGGCACGTGCCGTTGAAAATGCCCGCGAAAGACAAAGGAAAAATCCAACCAATGAGCTTGGTCGGTACAAAAATACGGTGTGGCATAAATTAGCCAATAGGAGCTTAGCTTTAATTGCAGAATTTCTCACATAGGAAATTGCGTATTATAAAACAGACAAAAGTAGTACAGTGTAACCCGGATATAAGAGACCAGGATATAAGAGAAACCCGGATATAAGAGAGATTATCTTTGGTCCCAAATTAGAGCCCGTGTTAATGTATATAAAATAGACCAAACCCGGATATAAGAGAAACCCGGATATAAGAGACTTCTCCGGTCCCGACAACTCTCTTATATCCGGGTTACATTGTATGTTTTAAGGAAAAAGTTTTACATAAGTAACCCAAAACAGTACCGGTGCAATGTACCCCCATCGAATCTATGATACGGCCACCCTGCCTCGAATCTATAATACGCTGAATTTCCATAAGGTAGTATTCGTATAAAATACACATTTTATTGTGACGTAATTACGTACAATAATAGATCATATACAATATAGGGGAACAGACTAGAAAAATTAAAAATAAATAAAAAAAATATCTAAATACAAATTAGAGACATGTCATAATATAGATCATTTCATTTTAAATAAATGAACAATGTTTTGTGGCAGTTTTTAACATCAACGTGAATTTTTTTTGTTAAAGGTTGCATGAAAAATAGTGAATTTTATATTGCGTTTATTGAGACAGCATGATCGGATTTGGACGAAAAAATACATAAACGCAAATTCTGCGAAAATCTTTCATTCTTTAATAGCTGTGCTCAATTTAATTTGTAACGTATTTGTAGGTAGAAAAAGCAATTTTTTTTTTTTAAAGAAAGTGAGGGTCACAAAGCACTGCCCGGGGCCTTCAATCAGCTCGTGGTATACGCACCGGCCCTAACACATATATTCAGAATCAGCAACAGATAGCTGAAATTCGTTGGACGAATAATGAGGAAGGAGTTTTTGGAAAACTTAAATCTCACGAAGCATATTTTGAGGACCAGAGAGATAGGGATTAAGCAGCAAAGCCACTGACCTGGCTAGCTTGTGCGAACGGATGGCGAACGCGAGGCGGAGGCAAAGGGAGGACTGCTAATGGTAAGAACCACACGGGATAGGAAGTTGTGGAGAGCCATGATTCCCTGCGTCCTAATGGGAAGAGGCACAAAGAAGAAGAAGAAGAAGAAGAGGGGGGAGGAGGAGGAGAAAGAAGAACCCTTTGTCCAGTACTCTAACCATTATTCTAAACCTGAAAGTACCAGTTCATTCGCACGAACCAACAGTGGCAGGAATCTACAGTCTCTCATAGAAACACGAAAACTGGCTTCGTCGTTTCTTCGATAAAATTCTTTGAACTTCTTTTTAAACTCCTGATAGTATATCTATAATATATAATACTATATTTATATCATATCTCTATAATATATATTTTATAAGATAGATAGATAGATATGAACATGTGAACTGATGTCGCTGTTGTGACATTTTTCTCTGCCCGCTGAGTTCTTGCAAAATTATCTGATGTCGCTGTCGTTGTCTGCCTGGGAGAATATTCTGCGAATAGCAAACTCCACCCACTCCTAAAAAAAGAGAGGGTAAGAAAATAAGCGTAAAAGCAATAGAAGCCCCTATAAAGAATTGCATTTTCCTGTCGCGTCTGGCCGTACAGTTGTGGAAATTTCGGTTTTAATAAAAAAAAATATGTCTGTATCTTAAAGAAATTTCTTTGAAATGGTTCTTGGAATTGAAAGGTTAAAGAGATTATTTATATTCTTTCATGAAAAATACTGGTAAATAAAAAAAAACTAAGAGAAAAATAAGAATTAAAAATAAATTAGTTCAGCTGTCATTCGATCGATGTAAAAATTCGTCTCGTTTAAAATCATGTTTTTTTTTTTCAGTGGGAAAAATACTTAATAAGTTTACCTTCCAAAATACGTTACTAAGAATAAGACATTAAACAAAGAAAAAAGGGAACGGAATGTCATGGCTATAATTAAAATAAAGAACTAACCCTACAAAAAAAAGCAACCGGTACGGGCCTGGACGGGCCAGGACCTTCCATTTCCCCACTTATCCCTCAGTGGTCTATATATACTGCCTCCTAAAAGATTAGTAACACATGATCTGAAGATCGCTTGACACGCGAAACTAACATTCATAATGTAGTGTTGATTTCTAGGTCCAGAAAGCATGCATGCATCTGTGTGTTTGTCTGTCTCCTCTATCTATCTATCTATCTATCTATCTATCTATCTATTAGGGACTGTTCATTCTCTCCTCCTCCTCCTCCTCCTCCTCCTCTCTCTCTCTCTCTCTCTCTCTCTCTATATATATATGAAATGGTATCAAATACGGTTTAGAATCTGACAGAATGATAGGATAATGAACAAATTCGAAATGTTTATAAATTTGACGTACTTTGCTTCTATTTAAGCTTCATAAGAAAAATATGAGATTACTTATTTTTTTTTTTGTTTTATCATTGGTTAGGTAGTCCTCACGTGTATTTGCCTTGTGTATTAGCGTTCGTGTGTATAATTCTTGTGTGTTTTTAAATGATATTTCTAGTTGGACTATACGGGATTTTGCTTGATAATGTATGTGCGTGTGCCTGTGCATTTTATTTCTGTTTTGTAATGTCCGTAGGTTGATTGAACCGCTTTTACTCCGACACAAAACATCTCCCAATCAAAGTTATGAATCCACTTCTTCTCTACACCGTCCTTAGATTCGTATCAGTGAATCATTATTATCTCCTAAAACATCTTACAATCCCCCCAAAACTGGTTTAAAATATCCGGCAAAGGTTGAAGAGCCCTACACACACATTTCTAATGAATTAATTGTTTTATTTTTTTAATGTGATATTTCTTATTAGTCCAAACGTTGTTTTTAGTGGACACCTGTGTTTGAAATAGGCGCCTCATTTTTTTTTTGATTTTAAACAATGGGTATTACATCTACCGGCCTACGCTCTCGAGAAAATAAAAGAAAATGTGTTCGCTGGTATGGTTCGAATATGTGCGCCTTTATATATATATATATATATATATATATATATATATAGATAGATAGATAGATAGATATAGATATAGATATAGATAACGTTTCATCAAATAAATTAAATATCTGTGGAATTTAATCCATTTCCTATTTGTTTACATTAGGATGCAAAACACAGCAGATATGTATATTTTGAGAATCGTGAAGATGTCTCTTCAAAAGCAATATTCGGGTTTTGTTATCCCAGATGTCCTACGTGGCCGATTGGTCTAAGATCGACAGATCTAAAGACGGTTCCCCTTAGGGGGCGCTTGTTCGAATCCTACCGGAAGGAGCACATTTTTCTAAGAAGATTTCATGAATATTCAAGCCAGTAGATATAAATAAATATATAAATATAGTGTTTAATAAGTAAATAAAAAACAGGCCATCTACTCAAATAAGATTATCCATTTAAAAATAAAGTTTAAACAAATAAATTATATATTACTTAAAACGTTGATTTTAGTGGATTTCCATATGTGACTAGACGCCCTGTTTTTTATTTTATTTTATTTATAATAGCCTTTATTTTGTGTACAAGAAGCCGCAATCGAAAAAATAATATGGCCTTTTATCACGTTTTTTCGAATGCGCAGGCCGGTAGACGAAATAAACTATATTAAAAAAACGAAACGTCTACTCAAATACATTTGAAGTAATAAAAATATATAGGATTAAAAAACCCATTAATTCTTCATATATATATATATATATATATATATATATATATATATATATATATATATATCTGTGTGTGTGTGTGTATGCGGAATGTATAATGGCATCAGAAACAAGAGAGGAAATTATGAGACAAAGTAGGAAAGCTTACAAACGACGCGCTTCAGGTCGCAATGTGTAGAGAGAGAGAGAGAGAGAGAGAGAGAGAGAGAGAGAGAGAGAGAGAGAGAGAGAGAGAAAGAAAGAAAGAAAGAGAGAAATAGACGAAAACAGTCAGAAGCCTACGTAATGAGTTTATGTAAATGGTTGATAGAACAGGGACAAATAGGAAATGTAATGAGTGAAATATTACTTATACCAACAAAAAACAGGAAGTTGTGAAGAGCTATGATCACCCACGCCCTGAAATGACAGCGTAAAGCAAAGAAGAATTACCGTTATTAATACTTCCAATATAAAGCTATTTCCCACATGTGTGTTTCGCGTTATATTACTGTCATTTAGTATTGGATATATACTTTTGTCATATGAGATTTTGATATTTTTGGTCATCCATACTATAAGTTTCCTATGAAGAACTTATTTAATTTAATCGAGTTCGCTTCACATTTGAGAAACAAAAACAACAATAGCGTGACATGTTTTCATTGAATTACAAATCTACGGATACTGGCTTATATTAATATATTAAGCAAAGTATTTTTGTAAGTTTCTACTACCTGAAAGTTAGGTAAAAATTTCTGTAATAGAGTTATACTGGTGATGAATTGTATGGTGAATATCCCACCTCCATAAAGGCGCCAAGTATTGCGACAATAACTTGGGAATATGTTTGAAAGATCACCTGAAAACTTTCTGATATCGATACGGAAAGGAGATTCGTTTACTTTTGCACAATTTTCCTTAGGAAAGACATTTAATAATTTTTTTCTCGCCCCAGTTATAAATTAAATAGCAGGTACACCCTTGTGCAAATGCAATGAAACAACTACTTGAGTTTCCTTTCTTTCACCATGCGATCAGTTTTAGATCCACTGAAGTGACAGGTTGTAATCTATTTCTAATTTTTAGTCAGATTAGGTCATTTGCAGTGGTGTTAAGTAATATGAATATATTTTCGGGTGTATGATGAAATTTGTTTGGCCTTGAAAAATATTGCATCATCCCTGATTGCATCAGATTTTTATCACGCCTAGACACTCGACTGTGGATTATTTGTCCTACGACCATTGTCTGCGATGGATGTTACTCCAAAGAAGCGTACGAAAAAAGTAACGCTGCATGAACACACTGGCAAGCCTTACCAGTGAGCAAAGCAAAGTACTATTGGATGGCCTGGAAACTCACCTGATTTAAATCCAATCGAGAATCTGTGGTCAACCTGGAAGGAACGACTTCGTGGAATGGACATACGAAGGACTAACATGTGCACTGGGTCATGTTTCATTGGAAAAATACGAAAGAAAGTAAATAATAACGGACTTATTCGTTTTGTTTCAATTAATTTGCACAAAGATGTAGATAGAGGCCGTTAGCATTGCGTAGTAACCAATCTAGGAAAAGGATATCTCTGAATTTACATCTGTTTATTAGGCAGCGGGAAGCCATTCCATTAAGTTTCACATAAATTCCCCCTTGGATAAACAATATGGTTTCCGTGTTTCCAGCTTTACTGCCGATGTGTTAACGGCTATCACTGAATTTGTCTATCGAGCTTTAAAGAAGAATGGCGAAGCTCGGTTTGTGGCTCTAGATATCTGGAAGGCGTTCGATAGGGTTTGGCATGCCAGCCTTCTCTACAAGCGCAAGGGCTACGGCGTCTCTGGATGAATACTTGGCGTAATCCAACCGTTCCTAACACATCGTGTAATAAAGGTTGTGTTGAACGGACACGCTTCTAATTCTGGCATAAATGCAGGGACCCCCCCGCACACCCACCCACGGCTTTATCCTTGGTCCTAAGTTGTTTCATATCTTCAACCTCCCCGATATCATCATTTCATAACTCTGTATTTATGCTGATGACACAACTATATATTTTTACCTTAGTAGCTAGTTCAAAAGGTTCGACAAAGTAAAACTGGTAATCATTCCTGATAAAGTACCTCCAATCAATGGTTAACTGGTTTAAAGAATAAAACTGTTTTCATTTAATCACTTTGGAGAAACCTTTCTAACAGCCATCAATACGGCTGATGCTAACTTCCAGGAATGCAACTCTGCACCTTCTTGGGCTTACATTTTCCACTGACTTGAAGTGCAGTGATTATATTGAATCAATTGCGAGGTCTACTGCTAGGAAAGTTGGTTTACTGTGTCGTGTCAGAAAATTTCTCTTGTCGGAATTCATCTTGCCCATTTCTAAATATACTATTCATCCATGAAGTGAATATTGCAAACATATCAGGTCTTGTCCTTCAAGTATATATCTCGAGATTCTTGACAAAATACAAAGAAGGATCTGTAATCAATTCTAACTTGGCATCTCAATATCAGTCTATTTCTCAACGACGTGACGTGGCTTCCCTCTGTTTTTCTTAAGATAATTTAATGGTAATTATTCTGATGAGGTTTCCTCCTTGGGGCCTCGACTGGAAGCGTGCTACTAGATTGGATATTAAATCTCACCTTTTTACTCTTGAATTAACTAGATGCAACCGTCAATTCTATTCTCAGAGTTTATTTTCTCGCACTTCCCAACATTGTAACTCCCTTCCGATTACTTGATTTCCTACCAACTACAATCTTCAAACATTTAAATGCAACGTCAATAGTCATCTTGTGTCTTGCTGACCTCTGTTCTTTATTTTTTTATCTGCTGATTTTCCTTCACTAAATCTTCACATTCTCTTTCACTCTTATGATCACCTTGTATCGTAATGGAATTATCGCCTTGTTCGGGTGAAATTAATAAAAACGAACGTGAAAATTCACAGATAATAATCTATGGAAAGCCATCTCCCCCTACGTTTTAAAGGATCGTGTTATTAAACAAAATACCGAACAAAGGAATTTGACGAAACATGTCGGCATTTTTGCCGGTGTGAGTAAATGTTGGATTTTATTATTCACCAATAAATTTTAGTTGGTTGATAGATAACCTGAATGAATATCTTTAAATGTTTTAATCGAAAAGTAATGACCGAAAAGAATATTCGAATGTGATCTATTTGTTAAGGAGAATATGATAAAACATCGCAAACTCATGGTTTTATTTTCAGTGCATGTGTTGACTTACATTCTAATGTTGAATACGTGTACACTTCAACAAACATTTCTATTGCAATACACATTCATCAGACACGCGGATTGTTGATGGTAAATAACTGAGCTGATTCCTTTATGTTCAGTGTCTCTTTAATATGTAAGCGGTCATAGCTATCTACAACCTCCTAGCTTTACAGTTCTAAGCAATGTTCCCCCCCCCTTACTATTTTTCCCAATGCTTGGTATACCATCCATTATGCATGTTACTAACTCTTTTCCCCTTGCCCATCTTGCCTACAATCTGTCTTGTGAGTGTAAAATTTTCCAAGCAATCTTTCCTCTTTGTCGCAGAAATTTCAACTTTTTTTTAAAAATATATTTTCTCCAGAAATCAATTAGACCAAGGGAACGCTAATTGTAATGTTGCAATGAAAAATTCTGTTGTTAAATTTTTTTTACCCTGTCACTTCAAAATGTGTGCATTCCTGCCTCTCCAACAGTTCACATGTTTTATATCTGTAAGCAATGTTTGCCCAATTATTCTCCTTCCCATTCCCTGTTCTACCATCCATTTATGCAAACGCATTAGTTAAGTTACTGTTTCCATCTTCCACCATGTCCTGTGAGTATCCAATTCTCCCAGCCTTCTTTCCTAATCATATATTCCAGATATTTCAACAGTCTCTTTCTGATGTTTTCTTCTTTTCTTTTTGCCGAAGTAAATATTTCTCATCTCCTGTAACATTCTGAGGAAGAAAATGGATCTTTCTTAGCTGTCAGTAGATGGCTACAAATGAATAAAAACCGTTTCTCTGATGACATTTGATGGTGAATCGAAATGCCTTCCGTAGATTTATTTCAAATTTCCTTTAAATTAGATGCCGTCAAAAGATCTTTATCTTTAATGTTTTATCATCCAGAGTGATGCTTATCAGAATAATATTCATGATGCTATATCAAGTATTCATATTATATTTAACCATCAAAATGTTTGCAATAGTAGAAAAAGATTCATTACTTTCACAAAGTCTTCAGTACACTCTTGAGTCGTTGGTTTGAAAATCATAATGAAAAGAATTGAAGTACATGGAAGAAGACAACAATCGCTATTTCTTTGCGTCTTTCAAGCCAAGATACACTCGGTTAAAATAAGAAAAAAAAAATACTTGCACTGTTAATTCGAATCACCTGATCCGGTTGATTTTTCTTCAAGTCAGTGGCAAAAATACCGATTTGTCTATTTATTTATTTTTTTGTATTCGCAATGATATAATCAATAAAAGCGTTTGATCTTTTTTCGATCTTAATTTCCAAACATCAAAGAGCAAACTAAATTCATTATTTTTAGTTCTTAGCTAATTTTTTTCTCAAACGCAATTCAGCGCAGACTGATAATAAACGCCATTAGCATTTGAAGATTTTACGGGTTATTTTACATTTTATTTTAATACTGGGTTGCTATTAAAACATGAATACATCATGAGTTATCTCCCATATTTCTCTGGGATATAATAATTTAGAGTTTCATAATACGTCAGTTTTGGCTTTAAATCACATTCAGTGAATTATTTAATCTCTCAATGAATTTTGTTAAAGATATCTAACCATAGTAAATATCCGTGGAACAATGCTTAACAAGGCAGCTACTCAGAAGATCATGTTTATAGAAAAAAAATAAAATAAAAATCACTGCCTTTTCTTTATACAAATGGCCCTCCCCCATTATAAAGCCTAAGAGGCACTCAAGAGAGAGGGTTACTGCATGGTGTTTTATGAGTGTAAGAGAAAGCAAGAAGTTCAGTTTAAGAGGTTATGTAGGAAAGTTAACGGTTAACCCTAGAGTTGAAGAAGTTAAGATTTTAGTGATCAGGAAAACATCCTCTCGGGAGTCTGTTCCACAAAGCAATAGTTCTTGTGAATAAATCCTAGTGGAATGAGAATAATGTATATCACAGGTTAGACGTATTGCTAGAAAAGGTGAGGAAGATGAATAAGGAAGAGTTGCTTGTGTCGTTCTCATCAAGTCAGATGAGCCTGCTTTCTAAATTTGTTATTTTACTACTGTTCACCAAATAAAAAACCTAAGATCCACTCAAGGTAGAGGTTTACTTTATGATGGTGTATGGGTGCAAGAGAAGGTTATGTAGGAAAGAGAATAGTTAACCCTAGACTTGAGGTCTTTTTTTTTTTTTTTAAACAATGGTTTTAACCCCGTAGATAGTCGGGGACACTCAAGGTGGAAAGTTACCTACTAAGAGGTGGAAGATAACGGTTAACCTTTCACTTGAATCGAGATGGGACATTTCATCACCGCCGACCCAACACCGGCCAACTTATCTCCGTGACAACTCAACTCCAGGACCACCATCCTACTCAGCTCGAGGACAGCTCAACGCTGACGTCGAATTCTTAGCTTCAGAACGGTGTTGGCTGCAACCGTGTGCACATCTCTTAGATCGACTTTCAATCGGGGAGATTTTAAAAGTTTGTCGGCTTGTCTTAATGTTTTATTAGTTACAACAGCCTATTTGGATGACTGGTGTTTTATTTTAAAGACCGGACAAATGACCATGCTTAAGCAGCAAACGGAAGAAGGCTGCACATAGAGCTGGGGATATTGGACCCCACAATATGGATATTTATTATTTTTTTCGAGCAATTAATTGGAGTTTTTCTCCATCATTTAGACGCGAAGTCTATGAAGGCAGATAAAATTTTGCAGATTGTTTCTTCCTTTTCACAACGATCTCTAAATAGATATTCCAGGGAAATTGCATATAATTTTCAATAAATTTTAAATTAAAAATAAAGTAATATATTAACAAAAATATGATCCTTAATAAATTACTTTTATTTGTTTTTAAATTTTTATTCGAAAAAAAGATTTCATAGTCTGCATATCGTTGAGGAGTCCTCGCGCTGAGTAGACTGATGGTGAATTGTCTAGGAGTTGAGTCGGCGGCGTTGAGTTGGCATTGAAGAGTTGGCGATGATGAGTTGGCAGTGATGAGTCGTCCTGCACTCACGTGAACAGGTTAAGATTGTAGTGATCGGGGAAGCATGCTCTTGGCACTCCGATGTATTGGTTGATGGGAAGAAGCTACTCAAGTGGAACTTACATCTCACCAAAGAAATATGAAAAGAATGAGGGTGGTTCGGTGAATTCATTCCATGGAAAAACGCAATAGAGCAGCGAGAGGCTTGAAATGTCTCGTGTATGAGAAAGCGGTTGTAGTGTGGAAAATAATTCATCAATCACAAAGACGCTGTGACGTTTTTGTCAGCAGTACACCATTTTCAGCTTTATCTGGTTTTTGCTGGAACGATACAGGGTATTTTTCCAGCATCTTTAGCGATCGATCGTATGAACCAGTTCCAGTTGTGGTTTAGGCTAATTTTCAGTCCCAATGGGCACTCGTCACGGGGTCTTCCCGAGAGGAAAGCCGTTCATCACAATTGGTGAAAGTTCTAGTGTTCTACATAGCAGCAGTTCACGGAATGAAGCTTCCCGAATGGAACTTACTCCTTACTAATGGAATACGAAAGAAATAAGGATTATTCATACTTCTGTTCGTGGCATACCAGCTGCAGAGGTCGGGACTGGTAGAACCAAAGAATGTAGCTCGTCAGGACACTTGACATGGAAATAGCGACATCTAGAGAGATGGTTGTGACATTTCGGCTGTGGGAAAGGGGTAGTAGGATTGGAAATCATTCATCGCCCACAAGGCTGAGGAGACGCGTTTTAACTCGTCATCAAGACAGGCATGTGAAAACTGGACAGCTCCAGTAAATATGCCACTGTCCATATAATACAGACTCCCAAGAATACGAAATGCATTGTTAGAAATTGCTAATCCATTCATTTCAAATTAACCAATACAAGACCTGAGAGCCACTCAAGTTAGAGAGGGACTGACAAAAAATGTAATGATGAATGAAGGTATATGAAAGATAGACTAGGTGATAAGTAGTGAAGATTATGAGGATAAGGAGAATAGTTAATGATTGATTCTTGAATTGGAGAGGTTCACGTTGTAGTGTCCAGGGAGGCATCCATGCGGGAGTCTGTTCCACAAAGTGGCATTTCTTCAAAGAAAGCTGAGCAGAACTTTCTTCTTACATTTAGAACACGGAGAAAATTAGGTGGTTTCGAGTCCGTGGAAGTAGACAGTGGAGTCCCAGCACTTAAAGTTTGAAACTAACGAATGTAAGACATCTGATGATTTGCCAACGTTATAGCGATAGATAGCTGCGTCTGTAGGAAAGAGGCTGTAGAGTGGAAAATAAGAGCAGGTGAACGATTTCGAACTCAAAACACTTACGGCCACGTTACGTTGAAACACTGATTACCGTACGATCAACGTCGGGCGTGGTCAGTATCTAGATGAGTGACCGCTGGGAAATAGCAGCTGCTGTAATCTTGGATGTGCAGGTGGTGTAATCGATAATGATTGAATTGTTCATCAGAGAACCGAGTTTCCCGTTGGGTTCATTTTATTCACTGCAAATACGCTTGGGAAAGGTATGCATCCACCATTTCTCTCCCAAGCTATAGGTTAATTAGTAAAACTTGTATCACTTAAACATTACTATCTCTAAAAAATCTTACTACCTAAAAATATAAGCTGGCTTTGAGTAACTTGCAATGGGTTGTTAAGTCGTAGAAAACGAATCAATCAATCAATTAAAAGGCTGAAAAGGGAGTATTGAACAATTCCAGTCCATGTATGCTATAACGGTCGTAGAATGCAATTCGACCTGGACAGTGCATTAAAAAGGTTACAAGAATAATATGTAAGACTCTTCCAAAAGAAATTCAGACAATTCTTCATCTAGATAATAGAATTAGAGTAATGAATAATGCAATTTTGTCAGGTGTCAATTTCGATTAGACAATTCTGGAAGTGAAAAGTAGCATAAAGTTGCTAAATTCTTAATACTTGACACCTGACTATTACGACTGTTAGTGTTTTTCTTGAATGATACATACTATTTTCAACTTCCTAGATATTTTTGTAGAAAAAGTGTTCCTATTGACGAAGAATACTTATTAAAAATTATTGATCACTTATTTATGTGTTGTACGCCACCCAGGACGTATGCGATCATGGCTCTCCACAATTTCCTCACCTTTGTAGCTCTTAATAAATTTTGTCTTTTGTTATTTCACCTAAGATTTACTCAATCTCACTATGTTATGCATTGTTTTCGTCTCTTGCTCTCAATCTGTCCTGTTAGTATCAGATTTTCCAAGCCATCCTTCCTCATCTGCCCCAGAAATTTCAACTGTATCTTCCTGATATTCAATATAGGTTTCCTTTTTATTTTAATTTTCTCTAAAACCTCGCCGTTGATCATATGCCCAGTGCATGGTATTCTCAGCAGCCTTCTGCAGAACCATATTTCTGCATGTGAACAATTCGTGATATCATGAAAATATTTTATTCTATATCGTCATTTCTTAAGGAAGCTGATGATTACACTGATCAAGACTTTTTTGTATCGTTACTCTTCAGAACGTAAGCGTGTGACTCTTCTTAACTTCCTATACTTGTAGCTCTTCATCCCTTTACTATCTCTCCCACGCCCTTTTCCTACCATTATTTTACACATGCTCGTTACGTAGGGTACTCACTGTTTCCGAACATTCATCTTGCCGTCAATATGTCCCGTGAAAGTTAAATTCTGCAAGCCTCTTTCCGCATTATGTCTCTCATAAATTTTAACTGACTTTTTCTAATTTTAATTAAAGTATAAATTTATTCCATTTTTCATAAAATCTTCCGCGTTGCCCACATATCTCGCCAATTGTATTCTCAGCATCCATCTGTAGTGCCATATATGTGTTGTTAAAAATCTCCACTTCATCTGTGAAGAAATGGTCCAATAGTGACTCCGATGGAGGACGAGGAAATTACACAGTAGTTCAGAACTCGTTTCTTTCTGTGACATCCGCATTTTTATATATAAACACGTGCAATATAATAAATCCTACATTTGCCTTGATGAAGTTCATCAGAGCACGAAAGTCGTCTTTATATATATATATATATATATATATATATATATATATATATATATATATATTCAAACAGGTTTGGTTAAATAATATCTTTAGAAAATAGAGTAAGAAAAATACTCAATTTTTTTCAAATATTTTTTTATTTTCCCAAGTACTTTCAATCTCATCTGAGACCATCTCCAGAGGGTTAACTTAACTGTGAGTATCTGCTTCTGTGAATTTAAAGTGAGAATTGTGAATCTAAATCTAGCAAAATATTAATCTTTGAACTTGAAAGGATCATAACGAAAACTAATCAACATATGTGTAAATTATTTAACCAAACCTGTTTGAATGAAAATATGCTGCTATATATATATATATATATATATATATATATATATATATATAGATAGATAGATAGATAGATAGATAGATATCCAAGAAAGATTCACAACATTTAAGTTAAAAGTAAAGTAAACCTTATAAGCACACCCATTTTTTTTCGTAAAAAGAGCCTGTATTTTGCTTTAAATCTAAATAACTCGTTCACTCAGCAGTATTTTACAATCGCCTGATGAGATGCGTTGATACTCATCGAAACATGACTGCAATTGTGTAGTGATTTTGACATGTTTTCGATGTAGTATCCTAAAATAAAAGATATATATATATATATATATATATATATATATATATATATATGTGTGTGTGTGTGTGTGTATTGTGTGTCTGTAAGTGTGTCTATGTGTGCGTACGCACTATATATATATATATATATATATATATATATATATATATATATATATATATATATATAATGAATAAAAAAACGCGTTTCGTCCTCTGAAGGACTTTATCAAGGCAAATGTAGGATTTATTTTGTTGCACGTGTTTGAATACAAAAATGGAATTGGTTTATCAAAGCTTTTTAACTTTGAGAACGTTTATGAATGTTTATTTGGTCAGTCAGAACCCGTGAAGGATACACAGCGCCATAATTTAACGTCTAGTAAAACAAAAGTAAACGAGTAATATTGTTATATTTTGGGATGGACTTCTTTAAAAACATGAGTTGATCGACTTGACCGTTTCCTTTTTATTTTTTTTAACATCTCTTAGTGCGTCCCATTTTGAGTTTCCATTGTGTACCTCGTATCTTCTTTTCACATTGTCTATGTATTTTTCTTTTAGGTTAGAGTCGTTCAGGAGTTTGTTGTATTGCAGTTTCTGTGCTGCGTTAGGCTTCTTCAATTTCCGCAGTTTCGCTCTTAGTTTACATATAAGAGAGCGATGATCGCTTCCGCAGTCGCCACTTGGGTAGGTTTTGCAGTGAATCATTGCATTCCTGAATATTTTGTTGATAGTTATATAATAAATTTGGTTTTTAGTTTCTCCTCCTCGGCTACTCTATGTCCATAGTCGTCTCGGATATTATTGGAACCATTTGTTGTCCATTACTTGGTTATTGGCTGTGTACCATTGGATCCATTTTTCTCCGCGTTCGTCGCGGGTTCCTAATCCGAATCTTCCTGCTATGTCCCCTGCCCTTTCCCTGTCTACTTTGGTGTTAAGGTCTCCTATTATAATGATGGCTTTTTCGTCGCATTTGAGACTCAAACTTGCGAAAGATACATAAAAGTTGTCTGCCTTTGATTAAAAAGGTTTGAACTTAACTTAGACAAATTCCTGTGATTTGCATCGAGCCCTGACACTGTCCAGTATGGAGTAGAACGATTCGATGTCATTTTCCATACTTTCTGCGGTCGGTGCGTACACTACTATAATAGCCACGTTGAAAGTCTTTTCTTTCAGCTTCACTACCAGAATTCTTTCGGAAAGCTGGTGGTATCCTAGAACTCATTTCCCAAGTTCGCTATCTAGTACTAGTCCTACTCCTTTGTCGTTCTTTTCACCGCCTTCATAAATTATCCTGTGTTTGTCGCTGACGAAGTCACCGTTGTTTGGCCATCTCGTTTCACATACACCTAGAATGTTGATGTTAAGCCTGTTCATGTCTTGTTTAATATTATCAAACTGACCGCAGTTGTTCAGTGTACGAAAGTTCCATGTACCGAGGGTTATTTTGTGTTTGATGCGAGCAGTCGCAGGATAACGGTCCGGTGTCACCTGTCACTCATGTCGTTCCTTTCTGGGCGAGGGATACATTCCGAGGATTTTATCCCCTTTACGCCGTTGATGCTAACAGTCGCTGGATGACGGTCAGGTGACACCTGCTGCGCATGTCTGTCCTTACAAGGCGAAGAGTTAATTCCCCTAGACATAACCTTCTTCACGCCGTTAGGTTTCGCATTATCTGAGTTGTTAGCCATGATTTGTCTTGGAATTGTTTCTCGTTGCCTTCTCAACGGTTGTTTAGGGAGACAGCACCTCTAATTAACTGACCGTTGACTCAGTGAGTTCCTCCGCCCTTTGTTAGGTCTTGTTTTTCGTCCTAGTTGCTTGGAACTCGGAGTGGGATAGTCGGTTTAGTCGCCGACATTTCGACTGGGATACTTACCGAAAGGTGAGGGAAAAAAACAATTTAAATTTTAACTTAAAGTCCTGATACCCCTTACTAAAATACTAAAAAAAAAGGAGGGAAGACATTAAATTCACTTCGCTTAGAGAAGAAAGATTTGAGAAACAAGAAAAGTAAAATAAATAGTAGCAAAAATAAAAACTGAAGGGAAGAGAAAGATGAGGAAAAGTTCGCCATATTTGATCCCAAGACCGAGGCGAATGCGGTAATCTGACCGTTTAAACCGAAAAAAAAATCACTTCACGACTGTGTCCAGTTGCTTCTTCTCGGTCATTTTATATTCAAACTTAAGATGAAGTGAATTAAATTCAGTACCATTAGAAAAAGGACAGTTATGGAAACTAATCTAGAACAATTAGAAGTAACGAAAGAATAGATTAATACTTAAATAAATAAGTAATTTTGGAAAGAAACAAAGAAAAAAATGTAAGAAAAAGAAAAAAAGTGTAGGAAAACCAAGAAGGTGTCCAAGAATGAATCTTAAATACGTACATGTTACTTACACACGGTCCTCATCTTTGTCGCCATATTTATCACAACGTTTCGGTTGTTGTACGCTCCGGCCTTCTTCAGGTGGTTGAAATGTCGAACTGAACTCTTTATTACGCTCACTGGGGTAGGCTGTTCTAGTTCTACGTGCCATGTTTGATGGATGTCAGTTATCAGTTATCCCCTGTTAATTTCCCTCTGAAAGTTCTCCACTGCCTTAACTGAGTATTGAACTCACACTCTTTGAGTTCTGTCACTGGATCTAACCAACGCCTTTATCCACTGTGCCATGTGTCCTTGAGGAGATCTGGGTATTATAAACCTAATGTCTTCAACAACCATTTTTACCAGAGCTCATATTGCAACTTTTGTTGTTATCATTGCTTTTCTCTGGCACTCCTTATTACTACTTTCCATATTGTATTTATTTCTATGCTTGGTCGGCTCAGGAGATTTTTGTGGCCTAGCATATGTGCTGATTCCTTAAGTTTATGAATTTTCCAATGGTGTTCCCTATCTATGATCTGAACATGATCCCACAGAGGGTGGTGATCTCCCTTCTCTCTCCATATATGGCGACAAAGATGAGAACAATAGTCCGAATAATGTAAATAATGTACATAATACCTCATCTCAGAAATATAGACAGAGTTTAGCTAGTTTTAAGAAACCGGGGAAATCACCGAATGAAGAGAAAGATACAAGGTTAAAGAACTTTTTCAATAAGGGCAATATATCTCGGAACCAAGTCGTAGAAAAAACCATATAGTTGTCCATTCATTAACTCATAGCGTAGCACAAGGAAGAAAGTAGGGAATATCCAGTGAGGATCGAACTCACTACTCAGTCGTAATTGATCAAGCGAGACAAGGTTGTTAACCGTCAGACGACCTCCTCAAAGTGCATCATTCGTAGACGCATAAAAGCCACAAAACTTCAAACAATGTTAAAAATACCAGAGCGATCAACAATGGCATGAAAGTGATATAAATGTGATTGTTGGTCGGTAATAGCACAATTTTACAAACATTAAAAGTATTAGAAATGAAAAATCAAATAATATAAAATTGATGAAATTAAAATAAATTAAAAACTGATGAAAATTAAATTACAAAAAAATGATAACAGAATTAACAATTTCGTGACTATCGAAAAAGAACATTTAAAACGATTTCTGTTTGTCGAAAATTATTTTTGTTATTTTCCTCAGATTCACATTCGCTGTTAAAATTATCTAGGTTTATCCTATATTTTCCTTGCATGTGTCAGTTTCGTAGGAAGAATAGGTGGCGCCAATATTCAAATTGAGGCAGACCTATTTATCTCGAATACCGGTATTCCGTATCCTGGTTTATGATATTTACTAAGCTGAGGTTAATAAGGAGCAAGTCAGAAAGAAGGAAATACAAATAGGAAAATTGTCTTGTGGTAATTTTTCAAGTGGGATGGGTTTGGCGAGGACAGGGCTAAGGCTTTATTTGAAACGATGAGGATTAGTAAATGTCAAGATAATAAAGATAAGAAAAATAACAGACTGATAGATATGAACAGAGAGAAATAGATATAGATAGATAGATAGATAATGAACAATCCGAGATAGATAGATAGATAGATAGATAGATAGATATATAGATAGATAGATAGATAATGAACAATCCGAGATAGATAGATAGATAGATAATGAACAAACCAAGATAGATAGATAGATAGATAGATAGATAGATAGATAGATAATGAACAATCCGAGATAGATAGATAGATAGATAGATAGATAGATAGATAATGAAGAAACTAAGATAGATAGATAGATAAATAGATAGATAGATAATGAACAATCCGAGATAGATAGATAGATAGATAGATAATGAAGAAACTAAGATAGATAGATAGATAAATAGATAGATAGAAAATGAACAAACCAAGATAGATAGATAGATAGATAGATAGATAGATAGATAGATAGATAGATACGGATTTTCTAAGCGTAGCTTTGATGTGGCGCACGGCAGAAAGTATGGAGAACTCAGTGAGGATAAAACTCACTACTCGTTCGTAATTGATCTAGCGTGATAGATAGACAGATAAAACATAGATATATAGACATGTATGAACAGACTGAGATAGTAATTTATAAAGCATAACTTGGCACAAGTCCGACTATATGGATTAGCGAGTGAGGATGAAGCTTTCTAACAATTACAGCATGTCGAAGTGATCCTATAGGTAGATAGAATAGCTTAGATGTGGCAGAAAGTATGGAGCGCTCAGTGAGTATAAATCTCACGACTCGTAATTGATATAGTGAGATAAGCTTACTAACAACTACCCCACGTCGAAGTTACTAGATAGATAGATAGATAGATAGATAGATGGATAGATAGATAGATAGATAAAAATGGATATATATATGAACAGACTGAGATAAACAGACAGATTGATATACAGACATAGATATGAACAAACTAAAATAGATAGATAGATAGATAGATAGATAAAAATGGATATATATATATGAACAGACTGAGATAAACAGACAGATTGATATACACACATAGATATGAACAAACTAAAATAGATAGATAGATAGATAGATATAGTTTTGAATGATTGATTTGTTTAATGAGATTGATTAACATTTGAAGGCTATTTAAAACCAAGAATAAAGATAATAATGGTTTAGTGATACAAGTCTTACTAATTAACCCATTAAGAGAGAAGAGGTGGATTCATTCGTTAGCCAAGGGTATTTGTACAAAGTCAATATAGCGAATATAATAGGAAATGGAACGCGACTCTCTGATTAAGAATTTCATTACACTACCATCACATCCAAGCTTGCAACACCTAGTATTCCTAAACAGTCACGGATCTAGGAACTGACCAGGCTCCATCGTACGGGAAGTGCTGTTTCAAACTGATGGGAACGTAAGACATTATATATATATATATATATATATAGATAGATAGATAGATAGATAGATAGATATGAGTATCGATGTTTTTAGTACAGAGACAGCTTACCTTAATATTACTTTTTTGAAAATCATTCTTATTGTTGGGAATGACCAAAGTGTTTGTGACTTAAATTTTAAAAAAAATACCTACATTAGTTTGAACGTTACTATTGCATGATGTGTTGAACCATACGAGGTTACGTTTGTGTTGTTTTGGTTTAACCCACCTTGCTTTTATCTTTATTGGGATTTTTCTACAAACTCTAATTTCACTTTATGATTTCTGTATTTTAGCGCTTTGGTATATCGGTTTAATTATCTTCAAATATTTCTTTTTTATGAGAGTTGGTCGATAACCTAAATTGTACTAATTTGTGTAAATTTTCAAGGATCTTTTGCTTGTGGTTGGATTTTCTGTCAACGTAACTGTAGTTGTATGAAACTTTAGCGTATGTTTTATACTGAGCCTTACTCAGGTCTTAATGTAACGTCTATGAAATAGAAAACTTTAGCGTTATTATTGGTGGTAATATTCAGTTTATGTTAGTTAGGTATTAGGTATTATGTTAGTTAGGCATATGTTATTTAGTTAGGTAATTTCTCATCCGGTCTGATTGTGTTGGTCACAAGAATGACAATTATCCAGTGGTCTCTGTATATACCGTATATTTTTTATGTCAGAGATAAATCTGAGTCTCCATGGTAACAGTATCCCTACAATTTTGCATACTTCCGCATAATCATGTGTTCCCATGGATACGCAAAAGCTTAGGTCCATAGACATCCATCGCGGTATAATATTGGTTTCTGTGCTATCGACGTGGATATATATATATATATATATATATATATATATATATATATATATATATATATATATATATATATATATATATATATTCGACTCTCCTGTCGTATTCGACGCATGAGGGTCAAGCAGCACAATTACTAGGAACCATCAGCCAGACGCAAGGACATGTGATTTGATTATAGTCGTGAAGTTTTCGTGCAGAAACGTCCACACTTTTTGAAATGCCGAATACAGGGACCAGGTGTACTGAGTGCCACAAGGTCCTCAAACGATCCTCCGCAGGTGTTGAAATGAGAGATGTCCTTCTCCTAGACCAGTTGCCATCCAAGGCTATAGAACCCACTCTGTCCTGCTATTAACCCATAGCTGGAGGGAGAAGAAGAGGGTTAATACCTTTACCAAGGTTATTAGCACATAAGTGAATGTAATGTATTCAACTGGAATTCGAACTCGGCTCTCCGATTCTTCAATCCAATCCTCTATCCATTACTCCACCGTGCCTCATCCACACACACACACACACACACACACACACACACACACACACACACACACACACACACATATATATATAGAGAGAGAGGGGGGACAGAGAGAGAGAGGGGGGAGAGAGAGAGGGGAGAGAGAGAGGGGGGACAGAGAGAGGCAGAGAGACAGACAGAGAGAGAGAGAGAGAGAGAGAGAGAGAGACATGAACAGAGTTTGATACCTATGAACATACTGAGATAGTCATGAACAGATTCAGTTAGAAAGATAAATGGAGGAATGGACGGAAAGTAAAAGGCAGATTAAAATAGAAACGAAGACAAACATAGAACTGATTATGTCGATATCTTCATTTAAAACCTTGAGAGTGTGAAAGAAAAAAAAGATTATCTGAGTCCAAAAAAAAAAAAAAGAGGAGAAGGAAAAGGGGAAAAAGAAGAGAACATAAATTAAGAGAGAAAATTACTATGGAATAGTTTCATATAACGGCAGTGATAAAGAGATAGAGAGAGAGAAAGAGGAAAATATGGAAACGGCTACAAATATCCAGAGAATATGAGATAGAAATAACACTCCGAACACATAGAAAGAGCAAAAAAAAAAAGAAAGAGTGAAAGAAAAAGAGAGGAGTTATCGTGTATACAGAAATCTAGAGAAAAGTGCAACTGGGAAGAAATATAAACAGAGAAAAAGCTATTGATCGAAAAATTAGGAGAGCGAAAGAGAGAGTATAAGAGAATGTATGATAGGTATTTTCCAGAGAGCAAGAGAGAGAGAGAGAGAGAGAGAGAGAGTGGGAGTGAGTCAGAGAGGGAGAGAGAGAGGGACAGACACAATGTGATAAAGCGAGAAAAATAGAGATAATATTACTGAGAAAGAAGCGGTGGAAGGGACAACGATAGCGAACGGAAATGATAGTAGGAAACGAAGACAGTGGCAAACAATGAGTGAGTGAGAGAGAAAGAGAGAGAAAAGTAAAAGACCGTGTGACTTACGTGCCTGGGGGAGAATCTCAAATGTTGATATCTAAAGAGAGAAGGAGTGAGAGAACACTGAGAGAACGATAGAGAGGTGTTCTGAGAGAGAAAAACAAGCGAGAGTGCCTGAGTCAGAGGGAGAGTTTGAGGAGAAATAGTTGTTTTCACGGGAGGGAGCAGAGAATATAATGAATCAGCTTTAGAGAGAAATAACTGGGTGTGAAAGAGAGGATGGCGGTGCAGTTTATTCAAGATCAAAGCGATCGGAATTAAATAAATAAACATTATCTAAAAATAATGATTGCTAGAAAAATGATTAAAAGAAAGCATTAACTTTCCAAAGCGAGAACAATGCAAGAAGCTTTTTCCCTCCACCACCTCACACCTCTCATCTCTTTTTCTTCCGTTTCTTCCTAGCTTTCCATATCCCCAGCGAAAAAGACAATCTGTTTTTGAAGTAAATTCATCATGGAACACCTCGGGCACGTCTCTGGCATTTTCTAACATTTTTTTCTTTTTTTTCTTTGTAGCTATTTTTTTTAATGGTATTTCGTTGTATATTCCACTATTCCAGTCGAATTCAGTATGTCTCAATTTGACTTGCTATTCGAATTCTTGTCTTCGGCTGGTTTTGTATCTTTTGTTATGGCAGATACCATCCTTTAATAAACCAGCCAGCTGCAGCCTTCTTAGATGTGTCACATTGTATCGACACTGCCTTCCTATCTAAAATACTGTTTAGGACTACATTTTGCATCCTTTGGCTTTATAGAAAATTATAATTATAATAAAGTGCTGTGTGTAAGTTAGGGCGTGGCTAAGAATGAAAAGAATGAAAGTTTAGGAATTGTGGGGTTTGGTCGAAAACAAAAAGTCTCCTTGCACGCTTGTGTTTCGGCACGAAAATAAAATGCATAGAATTTCGATAAAGATACAAAGGATCTGAATGTAGGTAATTAGTGGAATTTATATGTATAAATGATGAAAGAGAAAATGGACGTAAAGTATTTGTAGACTAAATGAAGAAAAAAAGTGAGAATGGACAAAAAAATTCCTAGACTTGAACAAACGAAAAGAACATAAAGTAGAGTTTTAAAGAGAAAGAAAGAAAGAAAAAAGAAAAAAAAAAAGAAAGAAAAAAAAACGATATATAGGATGGAGAGAAAGAAATAAAATATTAAAGGGGGTGGGGAGGTTGTAAGAAAGCGAAAGAAAAAACAGAGAAGGAATAAAAATAGCAAGAATAAAGAAAAAGAAAAATTGAAATAACGAAGGAAGAAGAGAGAAAGAACGAAAGAAAATTTCATGAAAAGAATGAAAAAAAAAAAAAAAAAGAAATGGAATAGGGAGTGAAATAAATCGTAAACTAATAAAACCAGGAGAACGAAAAAATACTTTCAGGAAGGAAAAGCAGAAGGGAATTAAAACGAATGAATGAAAACATGTCTGTTAAAAGAAAGAAAGAAAGAAGGAAAGAAAGAAAGAAAGAAAGAGAGAAAGAAAGAAAGAAAGAGAAACAAAAAGAAAGAGAGAAAAAGAGAAAGAAAGATCTGAGAAATTGGTTGATTTTGTTTAGCGGCATATTAACCTCTATTCGTTATTTAATATTGAAATTCAGATATTTTGAACACAATTTTATGGCTTCAACTACAGATAAAATTTGTTGTTGGTCATTTTTGTTATAAAATATATTTGTAATTTTTACGATGAAAATGTATTGCTGGTATTTTTACTGTAAAAATAGATTTTTATACCTTTATAGAGTTTTGTTTTTGTACAGGGTGGGGGTACTATTTGTTGGAAACATAACAGGTTCTACCACCCCGGGTCAGGGTGGACTTGGGAACAACAACAAATAAAAGGTGATTCCACGCCCCTCAAAACCTCCAATTTCTTGAACATGCTTTCGGATGTACTTTATCGTCATATCCAAGACTAACTGAGAAATGAAGGATCCATTGAGCGAAATAAATATGTAAATAAAACAAAGAAGAGAAGAAATGTAAGAAAAAAAAAAAAAGAAATATTAAAGCAAGAAGTAAAGAAAGAAAATAAATGAAATACGTGGAGAAATGGCTGAAAAATTTTAATAAATAAAATAAAAGAAGTGTTTAATAAAACTGAAAATGAAAACAATAGATTTCATTATAAGCTGATACAATTACAATTATGATCTTCACGAGAAGCCCCATAATTACTACCCGACCAAGCTTAGTCTATATCAGGGGTCAGCAACCTTTTGGAGAGAGCGAGCCAGAAACTATGCAGTATCTCGGAGGAGGGCCATAATACCAAATGTACTATAATAAATTGTCTTGATCTCGGACCGCTCCGTCCAGAAGGCTGCTTTAGTCTAGTTAATGTTATATTATTTGGAAAAGGTTCCTTATTTTACGGTAGGAGTAACAGGATAACAACAAACAATCAACAAAAATGCAAGTTTCTTAATCCAAACAATATACAATTAAAAATAACGAATTATTTCATGAGACAATACTTTCTGCTCATTGTCGATAGCTTCTACACATCACTTTTAATATTTGTTGATGACAGTGAAAAACAGCATTTCAGTTGCTCATCACCAAACCTTTTTCTTAAACGACTTTTAGTATATTTCATTTTTGGAAAAAGGTGTTCATAAGCATATGTACTTCCAAATAATGATATCATCATTTTCGCATTATTTAATAGGCTTTTATATTTTCCGCTTGTCAAAACATATTTCTTGTAGAAGTCGGCAGTGGATTCGGAATAAAATTTTGATTTCAAAAATTTATCGCATTGTAAATCGATTAACTCCAACTGATATTTTTCTGCCACTTACTCCACAAATTAATTAGGAATTTAGTGTCCAAATGTTAAGTTGGCGGACTGAACAAGAATCTTTCGATAGCAGGATTTGGCCCGGGTTGCAGACCTCTGTTCTATATCAATATGCAGGGAATTGTCTGAAAGGCCAGTAGTAAAAAAACTTAAAACCATTACAACTGTACAGAAGTCGATCTTAACTGAGTGGCAGCCGTAGGCTTAAAATACCTAGGCGCCTAAACTACAGTGTAACCCGGATATAAGAAAGATTTTCTCTGGTTCCAATTTAGAGCCTGTGTTAATGTATATAAAATAGACCAAACCCGGATATAAGAGAAACCCGGATATAAGAGACTTCTTCTCCGGTTCCGACAACTTTCTTATATCCGGGTTACACTGTATATAGAGTTAGTAAGCTAGTCTGAATCGATTGCGGTCATTAATTCTTACTTTATTTTCTGGAACCCCGCCACTCCCAGGTTATAAGAAGGCGCCTGGCTCATGACCTGGTGCCTGAGGCATAGCTAAAAGTGGAAGTGCAGAGGGGACTGAACTATATTTAAACATCAGTCTTGCGAGGAACTCCCCACTTTAAACTCGGTTTGATACTACATTAAGTCCGAAGAAGCATAGGGATAAATGTCGTCGCTTTTACTTGGCCTACAAGCTGGGATGAAAGGGCAGTATATGTTCTATCCCTCCAGCCAACACACTCTTCAGGTAGTGTACGAAAAAATCTTTTAGAGATGACTGGTACCGGGGATTCTAACCATGCAACACCACATGCCTCATTGCACTTACGAGGAATGGTAAGTCATCTTGATATTGGTTGGGAGTCGGGCTAATTTTTGTCCATGGTCCCTATGTCGCGTGTGGGCATCCATAAACTTATCAAACTAACGGAATATCAAACCAAACTCAACAAAGTGACGTAATAACATATCAAACTTACCAAACTGACGTAATATTACCAAACCGAAAGTAATATCACATCCTGCCACCGTGATGAAACTGGATAAATACCGACCAATATTACTGTCGTGATTGTAAAATGCTTTGAAATAGTGGGCTTCTGTCAGACGTAATGTAAATAGATATATGGTGTATAAGACTTAAAACAGCGCCAACTGAACTAATAATGGGGATGTTTTATGTAACATATTATTTCCAGACATGAGCGATCATGTATCTTCACAACTTCCTGTCTTTTGTTGCTATAAATAACTTTTGTCTATACATTCTTTTCCTTACTTGATAGCAATTCACTCAAACTCGTTAAATAAGATATCCCCCCCCTCTCTCTCTCTCTCTCTCATATATATATATATATATATAAGTAATTTCTGGAGCAGTATATGGTGAGAAGGGTTCAAAAGTTTCTTTCTCACAAGACATATTGCCAGCAAGATAGGCAGAAGAACAAGGTAAGTAACTTACCTAATGAGATTACGTAAATGCATGACTGAACAGGGAGTGGTCGTTAAACGAGAAATGACGCTAAAATCTACAAAATATAGAAAGTTGTGGAGAGCCATGATCGCTTAAAGACTGAAATGTTATGGCACGTAGCAATTTGGGGGGTGCACAATGAGGAAAGAACGTTTAGAAAATTTCTCTCTCATAGGATATATTGGCACAAAGAATGGAGAGAAAGAAACAACGAGAAATTTACCTAAAGACATTGAGCAAATGGATGGCAGAACAGGGAGTGGCCGTTAAACGAGAAATGCTTGTAAAATCATGATCGGTGAAAAGTGTATGGCACGCAGAAGAAGTAGCTTGGGAGGCCAGTACTAATGCAATGATTTTGATCCTGCTAGGGTGCATGGAAATTGTATCTTAGTACCAGGCGGAAGCTTAGAATAAAAGAGACGAAATAAATGAATGAAAGAAATACAGAAAGAATCAAACCAAAATTAATTCAGAAAGAAACGAGAGCAAAGAAGGGATTTGGCGGGAAAATAGATAAATTAATAAATAAATATGTAAACGTTGACGTTTATAGCTTAGCGGCACAGAGGTGAAAGAAAAGCGAGCGGAGAGAACGTAATGCCCTTGTAATGTAACGTATTGATTTAGCGAGCAGATTCGCTGAAGGAAGAGGTCACACTACACAATGCACAATGCTCGTCGGTTGAGGGTCGGAGAAGAGCGAAGACGGGGTGGTGAGCGGAGCGCGGGTGGGCAGGCTTCAAAGAGAAATGTCGCTCCCTCAGGATGGAGCAACACGACGGATTGATTGAAGTCGCTCCACTGTCACGTGACCGAACAGCCTATCTCGAAATCCGCCACTTTTTCGTCTTGAGCTCAGACTCTTCTTCTCAGTGTGCCTCCCGCTTTCTTGTTTACTGTCTCTTTCTTTCTCTCTCCTCACCTTTGCGCTTTTTTTTTTATTGTCTTTCTGTTTATTCACTTCGCATAACTTGGATTTAAGGATATGCATTCTTTCTTATCTTTTCTATCCATTTAAAAGAAAATAAAGAAGAAAAGACCACACTATAAGTATACAGAGAATATTACGTAAAAACCGAAGAAGTTATTTTGCGTTAGTCTTCCCTTATCCGTAGAAGTTACATTCCAAGGCTCTGAGCATATGCCTTAAACCACAGATTCTTTGAATACAAAGAAGCCATATTCCTTCAAGACAAAGGCGGTCATGATCATATTGGTATACGTAAAATTAGGTACCTTCATGAGATTGTTAAAAAAGAGTATAGCATGACGAAAAAGACGCCAAACTTGACGAAAACAAAACTTTCTCATCTAAATGTTCATGTCATTATTAAGAGAAAAGATTAAAGCATTTTTGGGGTATTTTTTACATTTTTTAATCGTTCCTAGCACGTCCAAAATTTTCAGTAAATATCTTGTTTTTTTTTTTTTTAGTCAGCAAAATTGACAGATAATCAATCATGTCAGCCATTTTTTTCCAATTTATAAATAAAAAATGAAAATCTCAGTTTGAAATTCTTTTAAAAATCAATTATAATTTTTTCAAAACTTTTTTAAAAAAAATCTGAAATTATAATCTTTATTGAAAATATTTTGAACCAAGCTTAACTTAGTTTCTGCGCCGAAAAGACGTAGTTTGAAAATAAAACAACGCAGGTCATAACCTTTCGCTTCACTTGACAAGGTGGCGAAAGACATTCATGACGTTACGCGAGGATAATTTCTTCTACGGAAAGTGAGAAATGAAATTATTTAGATTTGAGTGAACAAAATATTTACCTCGTTATTTTTAAGGAAAACATTCAGCACTCTAATTTTTTAAATTTTTTTTTTGTACTTAGCTTTCACCTTTACGTTTACGATGCTTTATGGAAAATATATTATAAATAAATTAAAATAAGACTGTTGAGAGTGAGATTAAATTTCATAAGAAAGGTATGTAATTAATTTATAGGTACCTTTTCTAATGAAATTTTATCAGAAGTGTACATAAAATACAAATTTAAATTTCATAAGATCATACGGATACTTGTAAGTACCCTTCTCAGTTGAAATTCAAAAATTAAATTAACTTCTCCACACGAGTTTCGCAAAAATAAATCTATATCTCAAAAGGACATTTACGAAACTGAATGCGGCTTTTAACTAATTTTATAATCTTTTAACAACTTAAATGTAAAAATCTATTATAATTAAAGAAATAACAAATAACCGTATTAAAAATTCATTATTTAAGTTAAATACTAGACAGAAACTCAATCCACGTGACTTTTTTTATTGCATGCATGATATTTCCGGTCTTCCGTAGATTTGATTTACACTTTACAGTGTTATTATTTTATTATACAATTTTTTTTTTATATCGTGTTGTTCGTTAGTTTGTAAGAAGCTTTTGAAATTATAATCTGAAAATAGATATCTATTTAACATTCATTAAATTCTACAAACTTTTTCCTAATTTTAGAAGAATTAACAATATGTAAAAATAATAAAATATTTCAGAAATAACAAATAATTGTTTTAAAAATTCATTTTTCATCGAAATATCTTTTTGCTTTTAGACAATATTGTCCATGTTCATTAAAATAAATAAAAGCAATTAAAAGCTTTTGAAATTAAATAATATTTTTGCTTTATTGAGTTTTGTATGTTACAATTCAGAGATGATTTTCAGATAGAGGTGGTCCAACTAAAAAAAAAAAAAAAAGAACATGATTTGGTTTCCTCAAAGCATTGTGCTTTTAACTAATATAATCACTAATCTTCCCAAAATTGAAATTATAGAGTTTTCGTACAATTAGTTATGGGGGAGGGGGTAATACATATGAAAAAATATTTTTGCCATGACTTTAAAAAAGAAAAACATATTTATAATAAGATCCATCGTTTGTGAATAGTTTCTGAAAATTTCTTTAAATCCGACAATTATTTTTGTTTTTGCAACATTTTCAAAATTAATGTCTGTCATACAGAAAAAAATGCGCTAAAATTTTGTCATTTTACTAGTTTCGGTGACACAAAGAGAAAAAATGTTTTTTTAATCAAAACTTAGAATGCTCTAAAAAGAAGGAAAAATTTTAAAAAATAATTAAAAAATATTTTGATCTTTCTTCTCAATAATAACATAAACATTTAGACGCTAAAATTTTTTCGTGAAGTTTAGCGTCTTTTTCATCATGCTATGCTCTGTTTTTAGCGATCTCATGAAGATACCTACGTAAAATAAATCTATAAATGAATTCAAGATTTTAAAATGCATTCTTCCATGTATTGAATCATTTAGTCAGTTACGTGCCATACGCGATAGACTCCTGGGCGATCATATCTTTTTCAATTAATGACTGAAAATCTGCCAGCAGTAGTTTTACTCTTACTTTTTTCGGTAGACGATGCCAATCAAGGCTACAGGACTGAGTCTGTCCTGTTATTTGAATCAAGGTTAAAAAAAAAAAATCACAGGTAAAATGTTTGCACACATTGGACAAAAATCCAGCGGACAAAATCCCCAAAATGGGCAATAGTCCAGTCTCATAAATAAATTGGAAATTCAAGGAATGTTTAATTCAAATTTTAATATAAATTTGAGATATTCTTTACATAAAGTCGGATCTTATATGATACTAGAATTCCCAAACTATGAATTATTATCGAATATGTGACCGGAGCATTGTTTGAAAACGTTTTTCAGAGGTTGGAGCGATCTATTGTTAATTTCTGTTGCAAACAGAATGGACCCATAAAATCGTGAAGTACCTGACAAAATAGATCATTTTATCATCGGTCACCAAAAATTAATTGGGAATTTTTTCTAAACAATATTGTGATATTTTTGTAACTTTTTCTCTGTGATTATTCAAACCATAGCTAGAGAAAGAAGATATACATATAAACGCAAACCGGAAATCGAACTCGACTCTTTCTCATGGCGAGCCGATATCCATTACACTACAACAGACAAATGACATTTGTCTTCTCTATATGTGTGCATGTAATTATTTATTTTTATGTCATGTCCATTTAAAACACAGTCGGTCATAATTCTTCACAGATTCCTTTTTTTATTAACTGTGGATTACTATGAATTCTTAATAGTGGAGTAGTCTCCTGTTAATTTCCCCACGGTTTGAAATTCAAGATATTCCTTCTCTTAGATTTGACGCCATTTAAGATTAGAGAGCTCAGGCTACCCTGAAATTTATTACATAGAGGAGAAGAGGTGGATTCCTGTGTTTTCCAAGACCAATAGTTCGAAAGTGAATGCAATTGAATCGGCTGCAATCTGAACTTTTTCGTGTTAATGACCATTACACTTCTCGTACAACAATCCACAGATATTAGCAAATACAAATCTACTGTTATATGGACACTAATTTCTATAGTAATTTTTATATGGTAATTTCTGCAGTAATTGTTACAGTAAAACTAAATTGATCTTTAGTAATTCTGCAGATCTTAGCAAATCCTATATATATCGTTTCGTCAATCATTATTAAGTAATCACCGGCGTCTTAGTAGTTTTACTGCCTTGCTTGGGGTTTAAATAATTTAATACAAAAACAGAAAAAAACTATATTTCTACAGTAGTCCTATATTGTAATTTCTAGAGTAATTACTATGGTAATTTTACATTATACTTGCAAATCATTTATATACTGCTTTTATATGCAATGTTAATCGTTATCTGCTGTCTTAATTCTTGTTCTTTTATTGTTCTCTCTCATTAATAGTGTTTTCCTCATATTATATAACAGGCTCGACGTTGCTTAACTTCGGTGATCGTAAGTAACTAGTCTTGTAACATGATATGACCGTAAACCATACAGAGAGTTATATATATATATATATATATATATATATATATATATATATATATATATATATATATAGAGAGAGAGAGAGAGAGAGAGAGAGTAAAAGAGAGACTGAAGTGGATGGATAGGTAGAGAGATAGACAGCCATGAACAGACTGAGATAGATAGATAGATATAGTCATCCTTAGATATATAGTGCAATATATGGTGATAAATTTTGATAAAAGCAACGAATAAAATTGCAAATGGGGCCCAGTTAGAAATACCTTCAGGTCAGTTAAAGCAGTACACTTAGAAATCCTCTGAATGGAAGTGTTCCCGGATAATCCACATATAACTCCCAAGTTTTCTTGACTACCTCACGATTTCAACTAACAAATGTCCCATCATCACCGAGCGGACCCTGGATCTTCACCTAAGGAGGCCCTATTTGGACTTAAACTCAACCCAGACCTCCCACATACGACCCATCTCTAAAGATGCTGGGAAAATGATCGGTTTCCTGTACCGCTCCAGTAAGTAACTGGCTCCTTCAATATCCTATACCTTCCTATATTTGTAGGCCAGCCTCAATTTATGGCGTACTGCTCTCTCAATAATAATAAGTATTATTATAATAGGAGGCACGTAATGGATAACGGCTCGTATTGAGGAATCGGAGATCCGAATTCAAAATCCATTCGAATCCATTACGTGCTAATACCCTTGAGAAAGATATGAATCCTCTTCTTCTCCCCTCAGCTATGTATAAATAGCAGGACGGACCTGGTTCTATAGACTTGGGTGGCAACTGGTCTACCGCAGTAAGAAGTGGCTACCTACTGCGGGAAAAATATCTGCTTCGTCAGTCGTGTATCGAAAGATACATGTTCGTCTAAGCATGTATCTCGCATGGTACATATCTGACAGATTATTATAATGATGATAATATTAATAATAATTATACTTATGATAGTATTATTAATAATAATCACTGATTGACATAAATATAACAAGTGACAATAACATCTCTGTGAAGGTTTTTGAAAAACCTAAGAATATACAAATCTATGCACTGGAAATAGAAAACATACAGTACTTGAAAACTAAAAGTGTTCGTGTTGTCGTTAGAACAATGCGTCTGATGAAGAAAAGAACTTAACAGAAAATCGACAAAATCCTTGGTGGACCATATCTCCAGCAAATTCAAAAAATATTTCTAACAAGCACAAAACATATGCGAAGAGTTTTGTCCATTTAACCTTTTTTTTTTGGTTAATAGCCGTCTAATTAAGTGAAAACGAAAATCACATCCTTTCTCTTGTTTATGACGAAGCATGTGATTATAAAACAAATTCAGGTCAAAAAGTTGTTTTAAATAATGATAATAACAACAACAACAACAACAACAACAACAACAACAATAATAATAATAATAATAATAATAATAATAATAATAATAATAAAGAACAATAAAAGCTAACCGCCCGGACATTGTTATTAGGGAATAAAAATTGCTTTCTTATTGATAATGCAATCCCTACAGACTGCAATGTATCTTTGAAGATCTTCAAAAAAGCTATCAAGATACAATGACGTTGGAATCGAAATCTCAAAAATGTGGCACATTAAAACATCAACAATCGCTGTTGTAGTTGGAGTCCTCAGATTGATTGGAAAATATTCCAGTAGACTCATTGAAGCGATTCCTCGAAATTCACGCTTTAAACAAATACAAAAATTTGTGTGTGTGTGTGTGTGTGTGTGTGTGTGTTTGTTTGTTTGTTTGTTTGTTTGTTTGTTATGAAATGGCTCAGCGGAAAATGTCATGATGCCATTTCTGATCTTAGGCCTCTGGTCGGGACCCGGAAAGAAATGATTACACATCAGAAATCAAAGAAAATATAATAATAATAATAATAATAATAATAATAATAATAATAATAATAATAGGTTCGTTGATACACGAGACATGATTTCTGATCTAAATTGATTCGAATTTTGTCATAGGCTAGAGCAGGAGTGGGCAATTACTTTCCTTTAGTGGGCCGCTTTGCTGCTATGGACATGGCTACTGGGCTAGATGCTTTTGAAGACACTATATTGAAAACTCTAACAGCATGAAACAGCGAAAGATTTCCATGATCAGTTAATTATTAAAAACATCGTGCTAGTTGTAAAGTTTAATTACAATTCACTATAATGTAAAAATTATATTATAGCATAATACAAGAATGAAGAAAAATGTATTGTAAGGACAATAGTAGGTGCACAATTAATAAGACTGATGCAGTCTACTGTAGTCTTTGACTAGTCTGGCACCAAGCTGCTTTTTCTAATTCCTAATACTGCTTGAAGATTTGAATTTGTCAAAAAGACATCTATTTTTGCTTTTGATAATTTTCATACTTGAAAAAGTTTGCTCACATATGTAAGTGGATGCAAACAGAACAAACAATTTTCTTGAGAAGTCTTTCAAATTTTTGAAATGCTCTGGGTGAAGAGATGTATAAAATTCAGTTAAAGATTTGTTTTCAAAGCTCTACTTCAAAGCATTGTCAGCTTGGAAGTCTATGAGTTCCATTTGTAGTTCATTAGTCGCACTTTCAATGTCAAAGGTGAATGGAGATCACAGTATATTGAACTGCGGTTCCATTGCTTTGAAATCCGCTAATCTCTTACCAAATTCTTTCTTCAAGGTTTTGATCTGTCCACTGTATTTTTGTGCAGATGTATATTCAACAGGCTGATCTTTCAGAAGGGAGAAGTTTTGTTCAGACAGTTGTTTAGCAAAAAGTATAAGCTTTGTCTGAAAGGTTTTTACCTCCACAAGTAAAGCATAAGCAAAGACACCTTTACTATGAAGTTTTGTGTTGTGCTCATTCATTTTTTTTGCATGGTATCTATAGCAAATGCAAAATCACACACCCATTCTTCATCCTTTATTTTGGGAGAGAAGTCACAAGTCACTTACTTTATTCAAAAAAACATGAAATTATTCTTTGAATTCCCATACATTTTTCAAAACCTATTCAAGACTTTGCCACCTTACCTTGGTTTGATACAATACATAAGAAAAATCAGACTCCATTTCTTGCAACGAAATGTTTGTGGTTTAGTCCCCCTTGATCTTATCACATCTACTGCACATGCTAGGGGATCAATCACATGTTTAAAATCCAATTTTGCTATGCAAAGACTTTCTTGGTGAATTATGCATGGAAATGAAAGCAGCTTGGGCAGTGGTAAGTTTGACTCAATCTTGTCATTTAGCCGTTTGACAAGTCCACAATGTGTCCCAGTAAGTGCAGGTGCCCCATCGGTTGCTATGCTCAGAAATTTATCAAGACATAACTGGGATTTTTCCAAACAATACATAAGACTTTCATACAAACCATTCCCGGTAGTAGTGTCTTCGAGATTTGACAACAATTCTTCTGTGATGTTGAAATTTTCATCAACACCGCGAAAGAAAATCAGCAACTGTACAGTATCTACTATGTCTGTTCTCTTAGCTAAAGCAATTGGGAACCACTTGAATTTATTTGCAGTATCCAAATTTTTTCCTTGCAAGTTTTCAGCGACGGCATCAATTCTACGAACACTAGTTTTCTGTGGCAATGAAATTGCTTCTACTTTTGAATTTACTTCTAGACACACACAGTATCAATTGCATCAATCATACATTTTTTCACAAATTCTGCATGAGAAAATGGCTTGTTATATTCTGTGATCTTGTTTGGCAATATAAATATTGT
The DNA here is from genome assembly GCA_903632075.3 of Acanthosepion pharaonis. NCBI lineage: Eukaryota > Metazoa > Mollusca > Cephalopoda > Sepiida > Sepiidae > Acanthosepion > Acanthosepion pharaonis. The sequence goes on from CAHIKZ030005602.1 coordinate 84,730, forward strand.
TGCAAGCTCTTTTGTAGATGTACATTTAAAAATTAGGCCTCATTGGCGTTTCAGTTTTTTTTTTAACCATGTCCGTTGCTTTGTTTTGCAGTTCTTGCGCGGAAAAAATTTGGCAGAAGTTGCCATGTTTCAACTGAAAATGTCCTTTCAAATTATATTCCTTAAATACTGCACAAGTATCGTGGCAAATCAGGCACACAGCTTTTGTACCATTTTCTATGAAGAAATACTTTTCAGTCTATTCCTTCTTAAAAATATGGCATTCAAAGTCAACTTTACGTTTTTAGAACTCATTATGGCTAACTGCTTTTTCATTGTTTTAGAATCTAACTTCCTAAAAAATAGAATCTAATTTTAAAAACCTACGCAAAATGGCGTTTATAAATATCCTGCAAAATGACACTTAAATTAAAATTCGAATCAAAGCGGAATGTTTCTTCCGAGAAGTTTTTATACAATTTTTAAATACCGGGAAAATTTTTTTTATTAAATTTGTAAATGTTATAAAAGTAATAGATGGCCACATTAAAACACTTGACGAGTCGGATGTGGACTGCGGGCCGTAATTTACCCACCCTTGGACTAGAGTAAATATCCTGTTCAATAACATAGACTTGTTTGCAATTTGAGCATTTTTCCTAGGGACTATGCTCTTTGCATCTATGTTCACACAATAGTAGAGGAACAGAAACACTGGATGCTCATTCACTTACTCACACACTCAGAAACTTATTATTATTATTATTATTATTATTATTATTATCAGAACAGTATTATGGCCATTAATAGCCTTGCCATTCCATTGGTTCAATATAGTTTCAACATTTTGAACTTAACTCTAAATGACATCAAACGAATGGATTCTAACACAAGAAAACTTTTTCTAAGCATAATATGCATCATCCAAACGCTGATGCTGACCGTCTATACGTACCTCGTAAAGAAGGTGAAAGATATCTTTTTCAGCTATAATTGTCATATAAGACAACAACTATTGGTTTAGTAACAAACATGGAAACAACAAAGAACTAGATGATATAATTAGTCAAACAACACGAAAACAGAAAGATAAAATATTCAATCATGAAAGAAGCTTGTAAATACAAACGAGATTTACATTTAGTAGATTCTGTAGAAAACCAAAACAGAAATCATGAACCAACTGTTGAAGCAAAAATATGAAAAAGAATACCAAAATGAACCGGTGAAGCAATGCGGGTAAGACAAACCTCTGTATGGCCAAGCGTGCTAATAAAGCCGATGTTGATAAAGTTAACACTAATTGATGCTTACGAGCATCTGGATTAAAGGCTGTAACGAAGGATTTATACTTGGAGCGCAAAACCAGAGTCTTTTCATTAGGAACTTTCAGGCAAATATCATAATAGTGTGGATCCAAAATTCAGGTTCTTTGACAAATATCAGGAAACCATAGACCATCTATTCTCATGATATTCTGTATTTGCGCCAAATAAATATAAAAATTGTTACTATAGAGTCATGCAAAATTTACACTGGAGAGTGTGCAAATACGTTGGAATAGATGTTAAACACTTTTCTGAACATCACCCAGATGTTCCAGAAATAATAAAAAAAATTCTATGGAATTACACCATCTTTAAAGACAGGAAGATTGTCAAAAATCGAAAAGAAAAACATGACTATTAATTGATATGGTTTGCCCGGCTGGTTGTAACATAAGCAATTTGAAAAACTATCGAAGTATGAAAACCTGGATATCGAAATAGAAATAAATGTAGAAATTGAAAACAAGTATATTACCAGTCATAGCAGCTGCGCTTGGAATGATACAAAAAGGGAAAAAAAAAAACAAAAAAAAAACACACACTGAAAAATCCCCGGAAATCCCAGCTTAAAAGAAATACAAAAAATATTTTGATAAATACAGCCCCCACACTAAGAAGAACTTTGTCCATGTAACTCTAGGTCTGATATGGGAAAAACAAGTGCCGTAATGTAACCATAACAAAACACCACTAGCTGCCTTAGGTTTTCCTGCAGACTTGGTAGGTTGTGTGACCATTGCAGAAATTGAAATATAATAATTATGATGATAATAAATAATGCATTGTACCAAATACAAAAGCAATGGCAAGATAAACATTTCCATGGTCAATACTCTGCCCGAACCAAACACACTGAAATAGAAAAACCTCGTACCCATCACTGCGTACGCAATGCAGGGTTAAAAGCTGAAATCGAAGGTTTTATTCTTGCTGCACATGGCCAGTTCTTACTAGTTAGAAATTACCAAGCACACATACTGAAAAATTGTGTTGACTCAAATATGCAGATTCTGAAAAACATCTAGAAACAATTGACCTTCATGTATCATGTTGTACAGTGTTAGCATCCATTGAATATGAAACTCGGCCTGACAGAGTGGGCCGGTTGGAAAGTATGCAACTTTTACGGTAAGGAAGCTGCAAGAAAATGGTATGAACATCACCCAGACCCAGTTACAGAGATACGACCGGTAACAATTTTTTTACAAGACACACTGACAGAGCAATCAGATTCTAATCTCCCAGACATCTTGATTAAAGGCCTCAAACAGGATGTGCTTTCTTATTGACATGGTAGTCCCTCTAGATTGAAATATATATTTGAAGATCTTCAAAAAACTATCAAAATTCAAGGATTTTTTAAGTGAAAATCTAAAAGAAAATGTTGCACGTGAGAACATCAATAATTACATTTGTAGTTGGAGCCCTCGAATTGATTGGAAAATATTCCGATAGACTCATTGAATGGATTTATTGTAGCTCATGCCTTAAAGAAATACGAAAAATTATACTCACAAGTACAGCGCACATATTACGAAGAGCTTTATCTATGTAAAATGTATGTTAGTTTTTTTTGCTTTTTTACGAAAAAAAACGATCAGTGGAAAATGTCATGAAACCATTTCAGATCTTAGTTTGGGATTCGGAAGGAAATGTTTATACAAAAGAAATCAAACGAAATATAATAATAATAATAATAATAATAATAATAATAATAATAATAAATGCTGTCACTGTATCATGCGCATATGGCTATATGTAAGCTCCTGGTATACCTTTTTCAACCTGCGTTTCAGGATGGATATATGTCTTCGTTTATATAGCCTAACTTTGTTGGCATGCTTCTTTACTCAACCAATCAATCGGTAAATCAATCAATAATAATAATATTAGGATCATCGTCAGGATTCATGTGTGAGCACGTTTATTTTAATCTTTTGCATTTTCATTACCTCCCTCGTTGGACTTGACGACTCCAACACTGTGGAGAACAGAATAGTCAGAACGTGTTTCTTTTATTTTTTTTACCCTGTGGTGTGCAGTTCATCTACGTCCACCATCGATCCGACTGTCTCTTTCTTGTTTATGACGTGTAGAACGGGTCGTTTTGCCTGAACAATTAGGTCGGTCGGAATCTCAACATCACAGCTTGATGCAGTCGCATAGGATGTATTTAACCTTTTCCCTACCAAATTCACTTCTGCTATTTGTTTTTAGATTTTGTCAATTTCTGTTTTGATATAAATGGTTTTGATAGGTTTATTCTACGTTGTCATGATAATTTTTTTTAGGTCTTTCCTACGTAGCCATATCACTAACTTTTCATCTGAATACCTTTTATTTTATTTTATTATTCTTTCCTTGCTGGGTTTTTAGTTTTCCCGCTTTTATTTGATTTTATTATCTTTTCTTGTTAGTTTTCTGTTTATTCTATGTTTGTCTTCTTTTTTATTCTTTCCTTCTTTCATAGTTCCCTTCTTATTGCCACTTTTGTTTTTTTATTCATTTCTTATTGCACAATTCTGGCATTTTAAAGATTTTCCATTTCTTTACAAGGTTAATCCTAAAACGTGTTGTATTCCTTTTAAGCCAGCATGTTATATTACCTCCTGTTGTTGATAGTGTTGTCTTTTTCTTCGCACATTTTGTAGTCATACCTCTTTTTATATCATTATTCTTTAAAAAAGGATTTTTCACCTGAATTTGTTATATAATCACATGCCGGCTCATATGGACTACGGCAAGTGAAGCGTGTGATTTTTTAGCTGTTTCTACTTAATTAAATTCGAGAAATATTTTCTCGAGTATTCAGGCTGGCAGACGATAATAAATATACTGTTTAAAAATAAAACGGAACGTCTACACAAATATGGGTAGCCACTAAAAATAGCGTTTAAATTGGTAGGTTGGTTGATACTGTTTAACGGCATATCGACACCTCAATGGATTATTTAATGCCTAAATCTAAATATTCTGAACATAAATTTATGGCTTCAACAAAATATATTTTGAACGAAATTGTATGCCTTCAACTGCAGAAAATGTACTGTTAGTAAATTTTTGATATATAAAAATATATTGCTGGTATGTTTACTATAAAAATGTATTTCTATACTTTCAGAGTGTTCTGTTTTTGCTTTGAGCACGGTCACTATTATACAATAGCTGGAGCCTTAACAGGTGCTACCGCCACGAAGATTTAAGCGATAACATATATATATATATATATATATATATATATATATATATATATATATATATATATATATATATATATATAGTTTTTAAGGTATGCTATATTTATGGTTGAAAGTGTTCATTATCTAAGAAAGAGCGTATGTAAATATGTGTCCGGTTGGCGTTGACCCCAGTATCTACTTTCATAGTAGATAGGTTTGGCTATCGTCCAGTTCACCGTCCTCCTGGTCATTAGAACAGGAGTAGAAGTTCATCCCTTATTTCCTGTTTAGGACTGAGTTTCCGGCTCCTTCTAAAGTCTTATCATCTTTTTTCACTCCCAGTCTACCTTTGCAGCTTAGTGAGATGATTACTTTGCCTGGGTGAATTGATTATATATATATATATATATATATATATATATATATATATATATATATTTGGTTGGATAGATGTGAGTTTGTGACCCTGGGTTTCACGCTTTAGCGATCGTCAGACAAACTGATTAATGTTTTTAAAAAAATTTGGGTTTATGTAGATTGCGTGTATTGGTGTTATTGTGGAAGTGGTGGGTTTTTTTGGGAGTCGTTGAGGGGAAAATATGCCTTCCATCTCATTCGTCTTATTAGACTTTCGATTTTCTCAGTTAGTTGGAGTTTGTATGAAGCTTGATTAGGTATGGGGATGTTTTTCAGTGAGTATCGTCGGTTAAATTTATCCATTTTCGTAAAAGGAATAGCGCGAGTGCTCAACCCGTGGGGGAGCGGAATATATGTGAAAAGTGTATATAAATATAAATAAAATAAGTATGTATAATTATTTATATATTATATGTGCGGTACTTATTGGAAAGCGCTCAATATCAGAGATAGAGCTAACATATTTGGTTGGATAGATGTGAGTTTGTGACCCTGAGTTTCACGCTTTAGCGATCGTCAGACAAACTGATTAATGTTTTAAAAAAAAATTGGGTTTATAGCTCAAATCGACAAATCGAAAGTCTAATAAGACGAAGGAGATGGAAGGCATATTTCTCCCTCAACGACCCAAAAAACCAAACAACTGAAAAACCCGAGACATTCAATTTTAATACAAAAAAGTGTCCACCAATATGCAAGAAAATGTTAAAGTTCGAAGAGGACATGATAAATATAGTTAGAACCTTGAAATTCAAAAGACTCTTGGACAATTTCCAGAAAAAAATCATAGACGACAGGAAAAAAATAATCAACTCCAACAAGGTATTCATTTTGGCTGACAAAACCACAAACATATATACTATAGAACCTATAGCCTACAATCAACTCTTAACCAACAAAATTACACAACTATACAAAAAACAAACATGAACACAATAAACATTATAAACCAAGAAGCCAAAAATATAGCCACCAAATTGAATATAGATGAAAGAGTAAACAAACTAGCTGAATAACATGCTTTCATCACGGCAACGGACCACAAACCCAGCTTCATAGAAAAACCCACATTCAGACTAATTAACCCGGCGAAGAGTGAGATAGGAAAAATTAGTAAGAAGATACTAGAAAATATCAACACCAGCCTAAGAGAAAAATTAGGTCTCAACCAGTGGAAGAACACCAAAGCCGTCATAGAGTGGTTTAAAACGATAGACAACAAGAAAAAATCCACTTTCATCCAATTTGACATTGTGGATTTTTATCCTTCCATTACAGAAAGCATATTAAATGAAGCCATACAACTAGCACAGCTAAATGTAAAACTCACGGACGGTGATGTAAAAATAATCAAGCACTGCTGCAAATCCCTGCTGTTCCACAACAATGAACCATGGGCAAAAAAACAAATCACACCCTGGTTGACGTAACAATGGGTAGCTATGATGGAGCAGAAATATGCGAATTAGTAGGCATACTCATCCTATCATACCTGGTCAGAATCATGGAGAGAAAGGACACAGGATTATACAGAGATGACGGGCTTATCTTAATAAGGCTATCCAATGGCCCCAAAGTAGACAAATTCAGGAAGAAAATAGTGAACTCCCTAAAAAACATTGGATTCAAAATAGAGATAAATACAGGCACAACAATAGTAAACTTCCTTGATGTCACTCTTAACCTGATCAACAACACATAGGAACCATACAAAAAAGAAAATGACACCCCAACTTACGTACACACATCCTCCAACCATCCACCTTCTATCATCAAACAAATACCAAAATCAATCAGCCGCAGACTATCTGAGAACTCATCTAACATACACATTTTCAATAGCAAAAAAGCCCCATACAACGAAGCACTAAAAGCTAGTGGTTACACACAACAACTACAATATATACCTCCACAGCCAAAACGTAGAAACAGAAAGAGAAACATTATCTGGTTTAATCCACCATATAACAAAACTGTCAAAACGAACATAGGCAAAATATTCCTAAACTTAATAGAAAAACACTTCACTGAAGAAAACAAATTATCAAAAATATTTAACAAAAATAACGTAAAGATCAGTTACAGCTGTACAAAAAACATAACAGAAATAATCAAAAGCCACAACAAAAAAAATGACAACCTACAAAAAATGTAACTAAGGATCCAATATGCAACTGCAGAAACAGAACAACATGTCCACTCCAGGGAAATTGCCAACTTACGAACACTATATACATGGCCAAGGTAAGTACAAACAACAACACTATGCACTACATCGGTGCCACCGAAGGTCCATTCAAAATGAGGAATAACAATCACAACCTTTCATTCAACAACAGGAAATATTCGAACAGCACAACACTTTCTACATACGTATGGCAGCAAAAAGACAAAAACATCACACCAACAATAAGTTGGGAAATATTGAAAAAAAGTCCCTGCCTACAACAACATTACGAAAAAATGCCTACTTTGCCTACACGAAAAAGTAGCAATAATATCACACAAACCGCAAAAGAACTTACTAAACAAAAAATCAGAGATAATCTCCAAATGTAGGCATGAGAACAAGTACCTATTATCCGAATTCATACCAAACGGATAAAAGAGACTAATCACCAACAATCACAATTTAATTTCAAGATACCATCAAAATAATTGCATCTATCATTATTATAATTGCACCACCATTAGTAATCACTTTTACTACAATACCTTTTAACTAACAATATTATCATTACCACCAACGCACAGCACCATCACTTACACATCACACCCACTATTAACATATAAATCCACTACAATCTTTATTACTCCCCAGCATATTTAATACCTTAAAACAATATGATCAGATATAATTTCCAAAGGTAACCATGAGAATAAACACCTATTACCAGGCAGCTTTAATATAATAATAATAATAATTTTGTAATTAAAATATTAAAAATTATAGCAATCTCCAACTACCATAATTTTACACAGAATACCTATTATCAGGTTTTATACCAAAATAAATTAATACATATAACAAAATAAAACAAAAATAAAATAAAATAAAATACCAACAACCACTTTTTAGTTCAAGCTACCACCACTATAACTACATTCATGGTTTTATCATTCTCCCACCACCGTTACCAATTTACAATTTCTACCAATTTACAACAACTATTAGCTAAATATCATTGTCTCCAATCCCTTGAAACATTACTATCACATCATATCATATAGACCCGTTATTAAATTGAACTACCCTCTCACCCAGCACATTGAATATTAAACTAAACATCACCATATAAATTATCCAATAAGGATTACAAATTTCTACCTGTTACATATACACAGTCACCAAAAACAAACAAATACCAGCTTAAAATATAACATATAAACCCCCATTTTTTTTCAAAAATTTAAAAATAAATATAAATAATAATAATTTTTACCTATCATAATTTTACACAAACCCCACCACACGTATATACATACATGCGAGGAAATATTTTTCAGCGCGAAAACACTTAATATGACATGTATACAGTAAGGAGACATTTCCGCCACACTTCGAATGTTTAAATTTCAACATTTCAACATACAAATGCGTATGTATAGATATAACACCACCCGTATACATACATGTGTCATAGCCGAAACTGCCCACATATGTTTATATATGTATGAGTCCCGACGGACGACCAAGTTATGTATATGTGTCTGCATACATCGATGTTTGCGTTAGTACGATGAATGACAAAACGACGAAATTTCCCCCACAATAACACCAATACACGCAATCTACATAAACCCAATTTTTTAAAAAAATATTAATCAGTTTGTCTGACGATCGCTAAAGCGTGAAACCCAGGGTCACAAACTCACATCTATCCAACCAAATATGTTAGCTCTATCTCTGATAGTGAGCGCTTTCTAATAAGTACCGCGCATATAATATATAAATAATTATACATACTTATATTTATTTATATTTATATACACTTTTACACACACACACACACACACACACACACACACACACACACACATATATATATATATATATATATATATATATATATATATATATATATATATATATATCACTGTTCACTTTTATATTTATATTTACATACGCTCTATCTCTGATATTGAACACTTTATCCCATAAATATAGCACATCTTAAAACTATATTTCTTTATATATATTACTAAAGAAAACTGCGTTCCCTGACAGTTAACTCGATTAATTGTTGGTTTTCTCTAAAAAGGTGGATGAAAGCCAAACATTCGTCCATTCTTAGAATACTGCTGCCATATATGGTCCGGTGTCCTTCTATTTATCTGGAGCATCTTGATGATATTCAAAGAAGAATCATCAATATTATTGGTTCTGATCTGCTGCCTCGGCTGATGTAACTTGCTCACAACCGTAAGGTTGACTCTCTGTGCCCTTTTATGGTAATTGTTTGGATGAGCCCTTCGCTATCATACCTAGACTATATGAATTTATGCGCAGTACTAGAATGGTGGCGAGAATACATCAATTTACAGTTGTGCTAGATAGATGTAGCGTGTCTTCTATATGCTAACAATTTCTATTCTCGCACTTCTCGCTTGTTGAACTCCCTTCCGACTCAAGATATTCCAGCGAACTTTAATCTGTAAAATGCAATGTCAATCGCTATCTGCTGTTCTTATGACCTTTCTTTTATTTTACTACTCATTACAAATGTTTCTGTTTCTAATTCCTCCACACCCTGTAACCTCTTCATGTTAGTTTGGGGAGATACCGATTGAAAAACATATGCTCATGAATCAAAACAATAATAAATAAAAATTAATTAATAATTATGATAACAGCAAACTATATAAAAACGAAACAATAGTTTAGTGAGATATATACACGTGTGTTTGTGCATGTATGTGTTTGTGTATATATATATGTGTGTGTGTGTGTGTGTGTGTGTGTGTGCGTGTGTGTGTGTATGTGTGACTGTGTGTTTGTGCGTGTATGCGCGTATGTGCGTATGTTTTTGTGTATAAGTATTTACCATTTAAGAATCAATATCATTAGTATCACACACACACACACATATATATATATATATATATATATATATATATATATATCATTAGTATCATCTATCTATCTATCTATCTATCTATCTATCTATCTATCTATCTACAGTGTAACCCGGATATAAGAGAAACCCAGATATAAGAGAGAGTTTCCTGGTCTCAAATTAGAGCCTGTGTTAATGTATATAAATTAGACCAAACCTGGATATAAGAGACTTCGTCTCCGGTCCCGACAACTCTGTTATATCCGGGTTACACTGATATATATATATATATATATATATATATATATATATATATATATATATATATATATATAAACCAAACGAAATAAAAAAACGAATAGTTTAAAAAGTTGTATACATACATGTTTGTGCATGTGCTTATGTATATATATATATATATATATATATATATATATATATATATATATATATATATATATGTATGTGTGCATATATAAGTATTTACCATTTAAGTATTAATATCATATATATATATCATTAGTACCACACACACACACTCACATATATATATATATATATATATATATATATATATATATATATATATCTGAGTATTTATCATTTAAGCATTAATGTCAATTATTTATGCAAAATGAAATACAATTTCCCTACAAAATAAATAAATAAATAAAATAAAATAATAAACAAACTAAAACACCCAAAAAATTAAATCGGTTGCATGTTTAAAGACTGCAACAACTTGCAACAAAAGACAAGTGTCGAAAGAAAAAGGAAAACAAGGGAAAGTGAATAAAAGAACGAAGAATTGGAAAAATGATCACAACATACGACTCGTATGCACATCGGCCCAGACGGGCCCGCGCATCTGCACAGATTCACAATGTATAAAAAGAAAAATTATAAAATATATCAGCAGTAAATTGCTGATACACCTAAAATAGTAGACGGACAGGTGCGCCTACGAAACTCTGTAATCTGGATGCTGAAGTTAACATCAGTCAGCTAAGTGACAAACTTTTTACTCATATTATATATATATATATATATATATATATATATATATATATATATATGTGTGTGTGTGTGTGTGTGTGTGTGAGTGTGTGTGAGTGTGTGTGGGTGTATTCAGTTAGTGTAGCAAAACACCAGTTCCCGTTCGCAAAAATAATTTTAAAAGAATTTTTTTGTTTCAATCTAGCCAAATTCATCTGTATTCTTTTTTTCTTTTTTCTCTCTCAGTGACAATACAGAATCTACCGAAAATGTTGATATATTGTAAGAGCCTGGACGCCGATTTATCGATGAAATCCTAACGGATGAAAAGAGTCTCAAGAAATATATATATATATATATATATACATATATATATATATAGTTTTGTATAATTTTATATATCAAAAAACAGTATCTAGAAAAATATGACAAGTTGGAAATTTTTTGTGAAGCGTATCTTCCGTTACGATTTCATTGAACTAGGCACTGTTGACGTTGCCACGTCTACACATGCGCACGAAACGAGAGACGCAGGTAGTTTCAAAATTTTTGAAAGAATTTTTTCTGAAAAAATATTTTCTTCACTCTAGCCCAAATCATCTATTTTCTTTTTCTTTGTCTTTTTCTCTCCATCACCTTTGTCCCTGACTATCCTTCAATGTGACTATAAAATTCTTTCAAAAATATTTCTTTCAAAAATTTTTTAAGCTACCTGCGTCTCTCTTGAACTAAATATTTCTGAAAGAATATATTTGTTTTTTTATTTCTTTCCAAATCATTTTATCTAAACAATTTCCGATATAGTGATAATACTCTATTAATATATTCCCGTGATACTAACTTTCGGGATCTTGTAGATAAACTAAACAAAACTGAACACACAATAGAATTCACATACGAAATAGAAAAAATACTTTCAGAGACATCATGTTACACTTACTTGACAATCGCCTAGGGCTTAGTGTCCACCAAAAATCGACCAATAAAAATGACTTAAAAACGCCTACTCCCATCATAACGACAAAGCAACATCCGGAATGATCACTGGATTCTATTTAAGAGCAGTCAGAATTTGCAGCCCTCAGTATTTATACGTAGAGGAAAATATATTGAAAATATATTCAAGACCCTCCAGTACCATATTTCGCATTCAATGCGAAACAAAAAGCTCATAAAATATTCGAAAATTTAAGAGCTCTTCTTCCTGACAAACCTAATGAATCAAAAAGATATATTATTCTACCCAATAACTCTATCACAACTACAACCGAAAAGAATTCATCTAAACTCATCCTAAAATTTGTCACAAAACAATCAAAGACTTAATCAATAAAAAACAAAACAACCAGCCAAAACTTGAAGGAGGAATTTACTCTATCAAATGCAGGAATTTCCAGGATGAACACATTGGAGAAACGCCAAGTAGTTTAAAAAAGGGACGATATGAACAAAAAAAGTGAGATTTTACATAACAGCATCCAAAACGCAGATTTTCATAGATGGTGCTTCTGTTTGACAAAAACAAATTGACGATTTAAATTCTCCAATTAATATATATACGAAAAGGGTGAAGTTTTAATTTCTCGAAATTTCATAAAATAAAGTAACAGATGTAAAATAATTTTTACCAAGATTTTCGAAAAAAAAATCTTTAATGAAATTTTATTCATTTGTGAATAAGTCCTGAAAATGTCATTAAAATCCGACAATTATTTGATATTTTTTGAAGAATTTCCAAAACAATGTGTTTTCAAGTCCAAAAGTGACGCTAAAACTTCCAATACAACTCTTTGGCCCACCTGACGACGCAAGAAAAAGATTTTAACCAAAATTTCGAACGTGCTAGAAAGGATTAAAAATTAATAAAATAATGAAAATATTTGGTCTTTCCTCTTAATAATAACATAAACATTTTGACGATAAAAATTATTTTTTATCAAGTTTGGGGCCTTTTTCATTTATTGTGTAGAGAATTTTTGGAGGTACCTACCCAGAGATAATATCTCCCCTTTTTCCATTTTTATCAGCACTTCTTCATGGTAGATATTATTATTATTATTATTTAATAATCTTCAACTTATATTTATGCATATATACTCCTATTAACAGACTAATACGAGAAAGCAAAAAAGACTTCTGACCTTACCAATTGGCGTCATCTGACTGAAGCAAGATAAAGTTCTAAGCACGTAAGGGCATCCACTAAAAACGACGTTTGAAGTAATAATGAAAATATGTTGGATTAAACAATCAAAAAAATAATCCATTAATACTAAGAAATTGCTTTGCTTGCGTTTCGGAAACGATACTGAGCAGATATATTTTTCGAGATAATCTGAATGATGAATGTGCTTTAAGGCAAATAGAATCTTGCATCACTTGCATTCCCGTAGTAGTCAAAGTACGCCGGATCAGACGGTGGTTCATCTTCTGGTGTCTTATCAAGTGATGGTGTTGAATGTAGAATAAAGGGTTTTAAAAAGGTTCAAATCGACCAAACACCTCTCGCTATTATAACCAAGGTTCGTTGTCAAGTTTTTTGAATTCTCATATACTTGTATTTTGATTGGTCATTGCAGCTTATGTAACAGAGCTTCCCCTAGCGAGGGGTGTTTGGTCGATTTGAATCCTTTAAAGCCTTTTACTCTACATTCAACACCATCACTTGATAAGACACCAGAAGTGTTAAATAAAATGTATAATTTTGTAGTGATTTATTGATATTCATGTTATAATTTTCGAATAAATATATATATATATATATATATATATATATATATGTGTGTGTGTATATATATATATATATATATATATATATATATATATATATATATATATATATATATATAATTTTCAAACTTTTAAGCTTTTATGTATTAGGTATATATTATCTTTTCTGTACTTTCTCTTCTACATCTTGCCCAGTCTTTTCTTTCTCCTTTTTGTATCTTCTTTTTCCTCTGTTTTTCCCTTTTATTATTCTTCATATACAACTGTTTTCCCCTTTCCTTCCTTTCCTATTCTTCATCATCTTTCGTGTTCGTATCTTGATTATTTATCTATGTAAGCTTATATTGTTCTCGTTACTTCAGTATTATTTCATAATTTACCCTCTGGCTAACATGACTCTTTCCTCCGCCTCTTAGTTGCGCGTTATTAGCATTATTGTCGTTCTTTTCCATTTCTACCATTAATTTGACGCCATTAAAAAAGAAAACAAACCTTTTTTCTTTTGTAATCTTTTCATAATTCTGTTTACAGCTTAAAGCTAGCATTTCACCATTTGTTCTTCAAAAGAACATTCGCTATTAAAGTCTTTTGTTTTACAATCCAGGAAAAACTGATATCTGGATCCATTTCCACTGTTAAGTTTTAATTATAACATCTACTCGGTACATTGATAGTAAAAAAATATCAACAAGCCACAGAGAAAAGCCTTTTCATGTAGCTTCTCATCTGATATTTATTTTGTTTGCGCGCGAACATATATATTCCATCGGCGAATAAAACATAAACAATATGTAAGGAAATAATACAAAATAATCTGTCAACTATTAAGGCAGAAATAGCATGCCGATGAGTACACTACAAAGTCAGAAATCTGAAAAAAAAACTAACTTATAATTAAATTTAACAATAAGTATTTCTCAAAGTCGAACTTTTGCTTCAGATGTCGTTTCATTATACGAATAGGGATATGAATATGCATTTTAATTATTAATAATTATTCTTACTATTGTTATTATTAGATTGTCATTATTTGATGAAGATGTTAAGGACATAACAAGAGAAATCTGCAAGCCATGTTCGAATTCTGCCCAAGTACCTCACTTTTGCAGAAATAATCTTGTGAAAAGCATGAGACCATCTTTTCTCCTAACAGCAGACTAGACTTGGCTCTCTAGACGTGATTGTCAACCAGTCTAGGAGAAGGAAAACTCTGAATTAAAAATCGTTTTGAAGCCCTGGCAAGGCGTGTACTATACAACTACTGAAAAGAATACAATAACTGCAACGCGATATTGTAGACTCGAATGAGGTCAAAATAAAAATAAAGTTTTAATATTATGATAACTAATGAATTTTTATACCGGTTGTGTCTGGTGATACTCGCCGAAGATCAAATGATAGTCAATCTTCTCAAAACATTGGAATCATTTTCAATATTCTTGCTGATTTTTGTAATGTGAATAGTTCCACTTCTTCCACCTATATTAAATTTTCCCAATTTTTCTTCGAGACGTCTCCAACGCGTCATGCACATTAATGTTCCATAAACGGCTCAGTTTTCTAACAAAACCTGGTTATGATACAGTTTTCATATTCCTTCAATTTTAGTTTGCAAATCTCCTAAAATCTTCGGCACAAATTTTGTAAATTTGTAAATAGCCAGCGCTTCCATTATATGGTCAGTATTACTCTGAGTATTTTAATTCCTCTAGTCTCTTCCGCCACCGGCTGTCATAAGAAAGAATTAAATATTTTTAATAAATTCAGAGGTGGGGGAGTCTGATTTAGTCCAGGTTTAATTTCATTCATTGTCACCTTAGAATTTGACGTCGAAAGAAAGCAATAATCGCCGTGTTAAATATTTTATGCTTTTTTTTTTTTTTTTTTTTGGAGAGTTGGCTCGAAGTGTATCTTAAGTTCTTAATCTTTTTTTCTCTTCACTTGCTGTTTATTTTATTAGGTATACTGTTCTAATTCTATGTTGGACCTTCTTCTTTGACAAAATTCTGGAAGCACTCTTTTGAAATTTGAATTTATGCTGTTCTCATAGCATTTCGTAATTATTATAGTTCGGTTTACTACACATCTAGGATTCGAATTTCCCTTTTCACCACACCTTAAAGGTGATCTGCAGGGTTTTTAAAATTGTGGATCCTGACCTTTCAGTTGGTCACAAGATAAATAAAATGAGCCGCCACAAAAAAGAAAAAGAGATAAAATACGCAAGTGAGAGTAAAGTGTAGAAAATATAAATAACTCTAAATTAGATACCAACATGAGATCGCTGGAAAATGAGCAGAGAAAGATAATAACGGCCTTAAACTTTATGAAAACAAACTTTTATCGTCTAAATGTTTATGTTTTTATTAAGAGGAAAGAACAAAGTAATTTTTAATTATTTAAAAAAAAAATTTCTGGCTTTATTAGAGCATTCTAACTACTGATTAAAAAACCTCGTTTCTCTTCATCAGCGAATATCCTACTAAATAACGAGGCGGATTTTTTGTCCATTTTTTTTTAATGGCAGTCATTAAATCTGAAAATCTTGCAAAAATAAAAATAATTGTCGAATTTTAATGAAACCTTCAGAAACTATTCATAAATGATGGAAATTATTATAAATATGTTTATTTTTTTTTAAAGTCATGGTAAATTGTTTTTGTATTTATTACACCACCAATTAATTTTATGAAAACTCTTGAAATTCAAATTTGTACAGTTATGGTGATTAATCATTTAAAAGCACAAGGCTTTGAGGAAAGCAAATCATTTTTTTTAGTTAACCCCCTTCTACCTTAAAATCAGCTCTGAATTGTAACATACGAAACTCAATAAAACAAAAATATTATTTAATTTCAAAAGCTTTTAGTTGCTTTTACTTGTTTTTATGAATATGGATAATATTGTCTGAAAGCAAAAAACGTTTTCGATAAAAAACATATTTTTACAACAATTAGTTGTTATTTTTTAAATTATTTTATTTTTTTTACATTAAAGTTGTTAAATATTCTAAAATTAATGAAAATGTACAGATTAGTCAATGGCGTTATTAAGTAGATAGATATCATTACAGATTATAAAATAAAGCTGGTTACAATCAGAAATCTGCAAATAGATAAAAATCTAATATAACATAGTCTTTTGTGTCCCAAAACAGCTTAATTCAAATATATGGAAGACCGGAAACATCATGAAAACAATAATTCGTCACGTGGTTTACGCTGGCAGTAGAATAAACATTTTGACGATAAAATTCTGCTTTCGTCAAGTTTAAGACCGTTTTTATCATGTTATGCCTACTTAAAAATAACGAGGTAAATAAGTTGCTCACATAAAACTAAACTGTTGCTTGTGACCTTCCGTACTATAACTTTTCCTGCCGTAAGATATCTGTGTATGATGAAATCACGCACATGTCACTTGTCAATGAACACCAATGTTAAGACAGGCTTTCTATCATTTTAAAATACATTTTTTCAGTGCAGAAACTAAATAATGTTTGTTTCAAAATATATTAAATAAACTTGATAATTTCTAATTTTCTTAAATTAATTTAAAAATTTCATAATTGATTTTTTAAAAGAATTTTAAACGGAGACTTTAATTTTTGTAAACAAAAGTTAAAAAAATGGCTGACGATCGATTTTCTGTCAATTTTGCTGATAAAAAATATAAGATTTTTTAATTTTTAAAATTTTGGACGTGGTAGAAATTATTAAAAAATTTTAAAAAATAATCAAAAAATACTTTAATCTTTCCTCTTGATAATAACATAAGCATTTAGACGATAAAAAATATTTTTATCAAGTTTGTGGCCGTTATTATCCTGTTATGCTCATTTTCCAGCGATCTCATGTTGGTACCTACTCTAAATGTTGCACAGCACTCATAAATTATCGCTAGTCTTTCACCGAGGTAAGCTCATAGATAATACAAATAGATATATGCAATTCCAATATGTGTGGATGATAAGAAATATACATATAAATTGTCGATACTAAATTAGTGAAGAGAGTTTGTCTTTGATTTATTACACATACGTATAATGGGTCGCAATGAAAAAATGTGCTTCTTGCTGTGGGTCGCAATAAAAAAGAAGTTTGAAAAACGCTGCAGGGGACTGAAATCCGGTGACTCTCGAAGCTACTTTAATACAAAACATACCATTGCTGTGTTCCATGAACCAATCTTCAACTATTTCTGATTTGTGACAGAGGCCACAAAAAGGATAAACTGAGGAACATTGTCAATTACACTATTTAGGCAAACTATAGAATGTAAACTGACCTTAATCTACTTAAACGCACCTGTTCAATAAATAATATTTACATTTTTTCCATATTACTATTGAATAAGCACACCAGATCGTGGATATCAACTATTCTTAAATTCCTAAATTTTAAGATGTGGTTCAGCTTGCTAAGTAATTTTATTGTAAATTCATATACCAATAAAAGCTATTTGTGGATTGCATTTACAGTGCATCGACCCTTTTTGGGTTATCTAAAGCCGAAATATGTTTTGCATTGTGTTTTTTTAATTAGAATTTTTTTGAGAATAACGGTGATTTTTCAAGATAAAAATTCGACTGTTTAACTGATAGACAGGAGAATGGATTCATACCTTTCCCAAGGGTATTTAAACGTAAGTGAATGTAACAAGACTGGCTAGAATTTGAACTTGGTTCTCTGATTTTTGTCTCGTATCTGTATCTATTAGACGAATATCAGACGCAAGTTATATCAGATAAATAAAAATGTTAAAATTATTTAAAAAACGGCCATGGAAACTAACAAAATGTCAAATAATTTCCATTAAAAAGATATTTATATGAGTGAAACATATGCTGAGATTTTTCCCAAGTTGTGTAAAAATTCAAACTTACAACTAATTTTGAAATAATTTGCAAACACCCGCAAAATATAAATTTAAAGTATATACTTACATTTTTCTTTTATTATTATTATTGTTATTATTATTATTATTATTATTATTATTATTATTATTATTCATTTGATTTTACTTGTATACACATTATTATTATTATTATTATTATTATTATCATCATCATCATCATCATCATCATCATTCGATTTCTGCTATGGACACACTACCTACCAAGTTCGGTGGAAAGACCTAAGGCAGGTCGTGGTGTGTTGTTATGGCCACATTTCATGTTAATTTTTTTTTTTTTTTTTTTTTTTTTTCTCCGATGAAGTTGCTAGCGTTACATAGACAAAGTTCTCCTTAGTGTGTGTGCTGTACTTAATAAGACAATTTTCTGTATGTCTCTTAAGCTGGGGTTTCCAGGGATTCTTTCAATGTGTTGTTTTGTTCCATTTTTTATAATTCCAAGTGCACCTATTACCACTGGTATTATTCTTGTTTTCAATTTCCACATTTTTTCTATTTCAATTTCCAGGTCTTTGTATTTTGATAGTTTTTCAAATTCCTTGGTTGCTATGTTACAATCCGCTGGACAAGTTTCATATCAATTAGTAGGCAAGTTTTTTCTTTCTGGTTTTTGACAATGATGTCCGGCCTATTTGCTTCAATTTTTCTGTCTGTGTGGATGGTATAATCCCATAGAATGGTGACATCTTCTATTTCTGTAACCGGCGCTGGCCGATGTTCATACCAGTGTTTGCTTACACATTTTCCAAAGTGTTTGCACATTGTCCAGTGTAAGTATTGCCCCACTCTATCGTGACGATTTTTTATATTCATTTGGGGCAAGTATAGAACATCCTGAGATTAGATGGTCTATTGTTTCTTGGTATTTGTCACAGAACCTGCATTTTGGATCCACATTATTATGTATGATATTTGCCTGAAAATTCCTAGTGAAAAGACTCTGGTCTTGCGCTGCAAGAATAAAGCCTTCAGTTTCAGACTTTAATCCAGATGCTCGTAACCATCGATGAGTATTAACTTTATCAACATTGGGTTTATTTGCACGTTCTGGATATTGGCCATGCAGAGGTTTGTCTTGCCAGCGTTGTTTCATCTGTTCAAGGGCTTTATCCTTGGCTTTCTTTTTTTCATATCTTTTGCTGCAATAGTTGGTTCTTGGCTTCTGTTTTGATTTACTACAGAATCTACTAAATGTAAATGTTGTTTGTATTTACTGCCTTCTTTTATTATTGAATATTTTTCTTTCTGTTTTCATGTTGTTTCACTAATTTTATCATCCAGTCATTTGTTGTTTCCATGTAAGTTAGTAAGCCAATAGTTGTTGTCTTGTATGACAATTCTAGCTGAATAAGACCTCTTCCACCTTCTTTACGGGGTATGTATAGACGGTCTACATCAGCCTTTGGATGATGCATCTTATATAGAAAGAAGCTTTCTTGTTTTAGAATCCATTTGTCTGATGTCATTTAGAGTCCAGTTCAAGATGTTGAAACTATATTGGACCACTGGGATGTTTTAATTCTGTTCTGAGAATTCAATTCTTTTTTAATACCAGTCGTACCCTTCTATAGTACTCTTTACGCACTATTTCTTTCATTTTCTTATGGTGAATTCCTTCACTCTCATTTTAGAGTTCCTTTTATTGTTCAAGGGTCTAAACTAATAGAGGTAGCGATCCTCGTAAAAACTTTATTTATCCAAATTGAATTTCATTCCAATGTCTTCACTGAAGCATTTTACAGTTTGCAGAAGACCTTCCAGCTCATTGTCATTCCTAGCATACAATTTTAAGTCATCCATGTAAAATAGATGGTTTATTTTCTTTTGGCTATTTTTGTAACCGCATTCTGTCTTGTTAAGTTGGCTGGTTAATGCTATAAGTGATATGCAAAATAATAAAGGAGACAAAGAGTCACCTGAAATATTCCTCTATTGATGTTTATTTCGCCAGACTTATAGGTTCCATTTTTATGATTGAGGTAAAGTGTAGTTTTCCATATCGACATACATTGTTTGATGAAATTGATGATAACGGGTGATACCTTGTACATACTTAAAGACTTTAAGATCCAGGAATGTGGTACACTATCGAATGCTTTGATAATCTATCCAGGCAATACTAAGTTTTTTTTTTTTCCACGGAAGCAGTTTTCCAGGATCATCCTATTAATAAGTAATTGGTCTTTACATTTGCAGCCTCGTTTGCACCTTTTTTTGTTCAAGTGGTGTATGTCATTTCTTTCCAAGAAGAAAATGTCTGTTTTGTTAAAATAGATGTTAACAGTTTGTATGTTGTTGGAAGAATGTAATTGGTCTATAGTTTTTTCGGAAAATCACTAAGGAATAACTCCTTTTTATTATTAATTAATAATTAATTATTAATTATTAATGTGACCCAGAAAGAAATCACACAAGAAATAATAATAATAATAATAATAATAATAATAATATTTTTCCATTGGCCCATTCTGTCATGTCGAGTTTTATATTCAGTGTGTGTCAATACCTTGCTACTTGATACAAGATGATCAATTGTTTCTGGATATTTATCACAGAATCTGCATTTTAGGCTCACACAATATTTTAGAATGTGTGCTTGATAATTTCTAGTTACCAAGCATTGGTCTTGTGCAGCAAGGATAAAACATTCGGTTTCAGGTTTTAACCTTGTACGACGTAGCCACTGATGGGTACGGGGTTTGTCTACATCATCTTTGGTACAAGTAGAGTATTGACCATGAAGCGGTTTATCTTGCCATCGTTTCTGTATATGCTTTTGCTTTCTTTTTTTAGTATTTTATAGCTTCATTCAGTGTATTGTGCTTTACTCGCAATTCTACGCCCATTTGAAACTCAAATTTGAACTTGTTGGCTTCCTTTATTACGGAATAAATTCGCTTGCTACTTTCATGCTTTTGACACATATCATCATACAGTCTTCTGTAATTTCCAGGGTATATTTGAAGGCCAATTGTTTTAGTTTTGTAAGACAGATCTAGTTGAACTAATCCTCTGCTTCCCTCGGATCTGGGCACATACAGACGACCAACATCAGTTTTAGGATGAAGCATGCGGTAGCAATTGAGAAGCTTTCTCTTTTTGACATGCATTCGCTTAATGTCAGCTACGGCCCAGTTAAAGATACTAAAAATATAATGCACCACAGAGACAACCAATGTGTTTATGACAGATATTATGTTTTTTTGAATTCATCTCGGTATTCAGTACCAGACGTACACGTCCGTAGTACTTCTTTTTTCCCCTCTCCTTCACTTGGGTATGCTGTATACTATCTCCTTCGCTAATTTCTAGGTACCTATAGGCTTTATCTTTTCCAGTTCCCTAATCTTTGCGACAAAATCTAAAAATATTGTTGGTGTTTCTGCAATTCCCCACTTTGTGAATGTTATTTTTGCACATTTATCTAATCCGAAATCCATACCTATGTCGGCACAAACATTTTACAATATTGAGGAGGACGTTCAACTCATTGTCGTCTTTGGCAAAGAGTTTGATATAATCCATGTAGAGTAGATGATTGAATACTTTCTTTTTTTAGTTTGTAACTATAGCTACTGTTGTTTAGTTCATACGTAAAACAAAATATAAGCGGTGACAGGGAGGAGTCTCCTTGAAAGATTCTTCGTCAGATATTCAGACGGTTGGAGATGGCAGTGCCTCTGGTGAGATTTAGGTATAGTGCGGTGTTCCACATTCCTATGCTGTACTGAAGGAAATTTACAACCACAGGGAAGACTTTGTACATTTCGAAAGTCTTAAGGGTCCAAGAGTGTGGCACACTACCAAAGGCTTTAGGCTAATCTATCCAAGCTGTACTGAGATTTGTACCTTTTTGCTGCAATTTTCCTGGATAATTTTATTTATTAGTAGTTGATATTTGCAAGCATATGAACCTCTTCGACATCCATTCTGTTCCAATGGAAGAATTGTTTTCATCAAGAAAAGAGTAAGTACAGTTCGCCAGGACAGATCGGATCAATTTATATTGGGTGGACAGACATGTTATTGGGCTATAATTTTCTGGATCATCTGTTTCACCAGTTTTTGGTAGGAGATATGTAATACCTCCAGTGATCTATATTTGAATTTCATTGGGATTATTAATCTTCATTGATAAAGTTTATGCAGGAGGTTTATAGATTGATGACAGATGATAGAGCCAAAATTTGTGTACCTTGTCATTTCCAGGGAATTTTTATTTTGGGGAATTTGTTTGAGCTTGCTTAACATTATTCTTGGTTATTTTTTTCCATTTTTGCACAGGTTTATCCTTCATTCTTTCATGTTCTCCTTTGATCTACTCTGTATTGGGATTATATTCCTTTTGGTTGCACTAAATATTCTCCAAAAACTTTTGCACTTCTTTAATGGATGGTGGCTTTTGATTTCTATAACTACTTTTCCGATTTTCTTGTAAGATTTCTTGAGATCCATTTGGAATAAACTATTTTGTCGATAGAACCTACAACGCTTTTCATATAGTCTTGTTCTCTGTGCTTTTAATTGCAGTTTCTGTTTAAGCATTTCCTTCATTGGTGGAATTTCATTTACTGCTTTAATTTTATATTTCTGTTTGATTTTGCTTTTTCGGGTTATTATTATTATTATTATTATTATTTTCTTTTATTTATTTTTTGTTTCTCTTGGAGGAATCTATTTACATACCCAACTAAAACCACCCTCTTAAAATTTAGATAATTATTTTCTTTTACATATTCGTAATTTGTAGAGTATACTAGAGAGAAATAGAAAGAAAATTGATTATTTCTCTCATAGGTGGGTTTCTGTAGGAAATCATTACTATTTATTTTACGATTTAGAAAATATCACCCATGCGTCATTGTGACACTTCTTAATTGTTTTATTTAATATTTTCAGTTCATTTTTATTTGGTTCTTTACTTACAATTTCAACTCACTTAATTGTATGAGATTTCCGTTCAATTCATGAACTGCTACAGATTCTAAAATCTTACATTAAATGATAACATGTTTGCAACAAATAACGGTGGAAATAAAGTGTCTCCATGAATAGAACTCTTTTAATATTGACCTGTGTTAATGATGTTCTGTAGTCAAAGTGATTTTCTAGTTTTCAGAGTTAACTATGAATTTTAGCCAAGTCCATCAGCAAGAGATGAAGTGTGCCGCAGAAAATCATTTGCTTACTCTCCACATTATGAAAATGATGTGAACGTATTTTAGTGAGAACATTCCTACTCGCATTGGTTATGTTCCCGGTATTGCCGATAGACCCTCTTTTGGCACGTTGTACTTCTACCGCAGCAGGAAACGACCCTTTTGTCTGCTTGAGTTTGAGGCTACGTAGCTATAGGTTAAATAGTAGAGAAGAATAGATTTTCTAGATATTTAATATGCGCCAGTCTTTTTAAGACTATTTGGAAATTGGTTGTGTAATGAGTAACGGCACAGACTGAGAAATCGGAGCTGTTTCCATAAATTTCTTTTTCCTAGGTGAATTTTTCAGGGATATTTTTATTGATATCATTTATGTATATTTCCAGGAGTCCTAGTTTCAGAGCTAAGCCCTATGCGTCCACTGATTCCCGGTGGACCCCACATATTTCGTGGTTTTCCTGTCCCTCTCATACAAGATGCTGTTCTATTGGACGCAGGGTTTTTTTTTTAAATCTGCGTTCAGTTGGCCGGCAAATAAGGTAATTATTATTCCTTACATTACCAGTCAAAAAATATTCAGTTTCAAACTTGTAGAAAATCCGGACTTATCTGCCTAAAAACTAATTCAAAAAGGATTTTCTACTGCTGGCTTGTAAAATCGTAGGTGCGGCGATAGGAGGAGGCAGTGTATTTTTTAAAGATCTATATAAGATTTAGAATATATTTTTGTTGTTTGTTTATTTTTATTCCACCACTTCCGTTTTAATTATTGTTGTTTTTTAAAATATTTTTATAATAATTCTAAGTGAAAAATTCATTGTCAGGATAGTGATTTTTCAAGCGTAGCTCAGTTGTGGCACAAAGCCAAATATATGGGGCACCCAGTGAGGATCGAACTCACTACTCAGTCGTAATTGCTCTAGCGAGACAAGCTTGCTAACCATTACACTACCTCGAGGTACCCTCTGTCAGGATAGATGGCAGAATTAAGTGTTTTGTGCTTAAATAAAGACAATGGCGGCTAAACAAATCTATAGACTTATCAAAGCGTACAACTGATTGACCTATGCCTATGGGATTAGTTCATTTACAGAATAGGTAATTTTACGCGTTAGCGTTTCTAAATTCCAAATCAGCGTTTATAATCTGTTTGCTGTTTCTGAACTTTGCCCTGCGTAAATCTCAAAGGAATTGTTCAGTAATAAATCTTATACACGACTCGTAACTCTGCGGTTTGCCTATTCTGTCATCTCTTTATTATAGAAAACAACAAGAAACATTACTGTCCCTAACTTTCGATGTCATCGTTTTTTAGCTGATAATTTTGCCAAATCTTTCACGAAATCACCAAGAGGGACTTAATTCGATGTTTTTAAGAAAGCACTATTTTCTCTTAATGAAACTATTCTGCTATCAACGAGGACTGTGAAATGCAGGGAAACAGCGATTCCAATCTTGCATACGTATTTAAAATACAGTGTAACCCGGATATAAGAGACCCAGATATAAGAGAAACCCGGATATAAGAGAGATTTTCTCTGGTCCCAAATTAGAGCCTGTGTTAATGTATATAAAATAGACCAAATCCGGATATAAGAGAAACCCGGATATAAGAGACTTCTTCTCCGGTCCCGATAACTCTCTTATATCCGAGTTACCCCGTACATATATGCACATATGAAAGTTTAAAAGACTCCACTGTGAAGTAGAGTGAGGTGTAGCTGCGTGTAAGTTTCTGTAGCAAGTATGTTCTTATGGGTTGATGTTGCAAGCAGTACGTCCGATCTGTTTTGAATTTACAGTTGTCTTTCCTCTAGACTGTTTATAAAACCAAGGCCAAGAAGTCCAGTCGGTTTTATTATTAAACTCATACCATGAGTGAGAAGAGATGGATTCATACCTTTCTAAGGATAACTACAGTGTAACCCGGATATAAGAGAAACCAGGATATAAGAGAAACCCGGGTATAAGAGAGATTTTCTCTGGTCCCAAATTAATTTGTGTTAATGTATATAAAATAAACCAAACCCGGATATAAGAGACTTCGTCTCCGGTCCCGACAACTCTCTTATATCCGGGTTACACTGTACTCTTCTAATACTCGATTGCGAAACTAGCCATCTTCAACAGTAGATATATTTTTCGGTTTTCTTGAATCATGAAATAAATCTCTTCTAATCATTTCACAGATATTTTTTACTTTCAATTAGCATGACTCCAAGATAACAATTCATTTCATTGCGCCTTCTCGGTCTCACGTTTTCCACTGACGTGAACAAGAAACGATTATATTAGAGTATAAGTAAAACGAGTAATAAACTGTAGGCGGGGGGTCTGCTGCTGCTGCTGCTGCTAGGAAAGTCGCGTCATTGTGACGTTGTAGACACCTTTTCTCGTCAGGATCTTTCCTTCATTTTATAAGTCTACAATTCATTCATACATCGAATATTGTTGCCACATCTAATTTGGTGCTTCTCTATATAGCTAGACAAATATCGAAAGAAGAAACTTTGACGTTATCGACCCTGACCTTGCATCTCGATTTCAGTCACTTTCTCACCGCCGTAATGTAGTTTTCATGTGTCATCGTAAATGATTTGATGAACTTTCTTCTTTTGGTAACTCGATTTTACAAATTTAAATGCAGTATAGATTGGTAGCACGGTCTCATAATTTCAGGGTTGAAATTGTTAGTTGGAACCATAAATTCTATGCTAGGTGTGTTTTCTCAAGCACCTCTCGCCAGTGGAACTTTCTTCCGGTTTCTTTCTTTCCTGTCAACCACGATCTTCAAAAATTGACATGCAACGTCAATCATCGCCTTCTGTCTTCTTGAATTCTTTCACTATCTGTACATACACACAAACACGTATACATACACACACACACACACACACACACACACACACACACACACACACACACACACACATATATATATATATATATTAAAGACATTTTTATGTTTAACGTTCTTTTTTTTTTACAATGTCTTTAATAAATAAATTGTCGGACTTTGTCCATTTCTAATATATATATATATATATATATATATATATATATATATATATATATATATTCCTTTTTTCGATAATGTTTTCAAAGTAATATCTGCATATTATTAATTTTCATGCTGAAATTCTGAATGTACGAGGTACATTCAAGAAGTTTTTTTTTGAGAGGCAAATATAAATTTCCTAAATTTTTGTAGTTTTACTAATTCATCACACTACATCTAATAAGCTGACCTGCCAACTTCTACACTGTTGTAAAAGCTCTTTGAACATAGCCTACTAAACGCTGCTTGTCACAGTGGACAATTTTGTCGAGTGCATTCAGGATGGGAAAACAATTTGCTCGCTATACAAAATTGTTTCGTGTTAAACGGTAAAAATACTACAGAAACGTATGAAAAGCTCCAGCCTGCTTATGAATTAAATTGTACGAGCTGATCATCTGATTTCCGCTGGTATAAAAGTTTCAAAGGCGATGGAGTGGATGTGAAAGAAGATGAGTGATGTGCGAGCGAGGCAATGTGTACATGGACATCAAAACATCATTGATGTTTGAGAAAATTCATAATTTTCTGAATGAAGACCATCATATCCCTCTAAAGGCAAATAGTATACAATTTGGAGTTAGTGTGATAACAGTGCACAGAATTACCCATGAAGATCAGAACATGCGCAAAATTTGTGAAATGTTTGTTCCCAGAATCCTCAGTGACGAACAGTTAAGAAAGACGTGTTGGTGACAGATGGGAGATCAGAACAGTCCCTCGCCTTCTCTACAGTCCAGACTTTGCTCCCTGTGACTTTTGGTTGTTCCCAGACATTGAGAAAATGAAGGAAGCTGTGAGAAGGGACCAGGACACCTTCCCTTTGGATGAATTCCTTGCGTTCTTCAGGGAGTGTCCGGAGCGATATAATGTGACGTCTTCGCCGCGGCGTCAGCAGTTCGCTCCTCGCTGCTCCGTCCGAGTGTCGCTGCTCCAAACGTGACGTTCTAACCCTTTGGTTAGATTGATACCAGCCTCACAAAGTCAAAAGTATCAAAGAAAAAGGTAACAAACTTTTCATGTCTATTTGCTCGGTACATAGCACTATGTCTACCTCCCGACCCGTTCTGTGGATTGTGGCACGACGCTTTCACTAGGCAACTTTAAGGCTTCAAGTTGTCTGCTCCCTAAGAAATTTGTGTTTCGGTGTGTCTTTGGACGAAAGTCGAAAAAACTTATTTCTGTGGTCTGATTCTAAGTCGCTCTTCAAACTACTTGTTCTTGGTTGAAGAAGAGTCCAGAAGTGTACGTGAATCTTGGTCAGCTATCTTGACGCGGTTTCAACACTGGGAGCTCATCTCTGCTTGTCGTCCAAGGTTCAAAACTTCTCGCCAGGGTCCGCGGCTCAACTCAAACTTCTTCTCTCCGGCTTGGGTCGACGAACTGATTTCTGTCGGTTGGGGTTTCGCTTTTATTGACGCCGTCAAAACTGAGGTGGGTCTGCCGGCGCCAGGGGTTCTTCGATAATTCTAAATACGTATCCACCCTTCTTATTTCTGGTTAGGGATTTTTCATTCTTTTCCATTTTCGGTAACTCTCCTCTCACTCCCACTCCCTTACTGTGCCTCTGAGGGGCGTGTATCCACTTCCCCGCTTCTTCGTATCGGCTCCTCACACTTACACTTCTGTTAGGGGCGTCGACCGATTTTCCTCGTGCGTCACGTGACCGCTCTCGGCCAATGAGGTCCTGGTCGGGTATCTTTCCTCCTCCTTCGTATGTCATGTGATCTATTTAGCCAATGACGTCCTAGTCGGGCGTGGACAATCCCTGGCTTTGTTTTGGGAAAGAAATACCTTGCTTAAAAAAACAAAAATATTAACTAAATCGCCCTTATCATGAGCGACCGAGATGACACTCTCGGCTTTTTAACACGTGGTATTTGCCAAGCAGTTTATCGCTAATTGGATATGATCTAAGAAAGGAATTTCTCAGACTAGTTGGCGTTTCTGAAGCGAAAATAAAAATATTTGATTTTCCTTTCGCTCGAAGCTTGATAACAAAAATCTTTACTATCGCAGGGCGGGCATTTATTCTGTCAAAAGAAAAATTTTGGCAGTGACAAAATTTTGTGTGGGCTTTTTCTAATTCTGAAGACTGTGTTTTCGTATTAATGGTTTGTCTTCATATCCTTAGTTACACTTCCCCACCCACTTAGACCTCTACTATCATTCCAATGACACACTTTCCCACTTGTTACTTAGCAATATGTTCATTGTCCCTAAACTTCGTTTCTTCTTTTCTTCCTTTCTTTCTTTTCCCTTGAGTGACATCCAATTGATAACAAACTTCCATTTTTCGTGGACACGCGGAAATCGGTCAAATGCTTGTTCCTCAGGTGACCTGAATACTTTCGACATCTGCTATGTATCAATTCTAGCCGTGTGTGTGTGTGCTCGCCTATGGCCTGTTTTCGTTTTATTTTTTCTTTCTTTCTTCTTCGTTTTCCCTTTCTTTCTCCCAGATCGCTTGAATGTAAAGAAAGAATTATTCTTAAAACCCAAAATATTTTTCGGCCTTAAATACTTATTAAATGGTTGATAAACCGTAAAAAACAAATCATATATCTATGAATATTTCTTTCAATTCGTCAGGTATGCATGGTGCCACATAATAACGGAATTGAAGTTAGACGTTCTTATTCTGAAGGAGATTAGAGTTTTTTTTTACTTCTTTGAAATTAATAAATGTCTCTCCTCAAAAAATCTCAAAACTTCCGGAATGCACGCCATATTTCATTATCCTGTATATTTTCTCACTATTCTCGTCACTATTTCTTTGTATGGTTTCATTTTTGATAGCTATACTTTTAGGATTTCATGAAGTTTTTTGCAATTATGTGATAAAATATTTTCATTACTCTATATATTTTCTGATATACTGGCTCTATTTTTGTTTATGACACTTTCTTCGACTTTTCTAGCATCATCACGAATTCTGTGATTAATATTTTCTTTACGTTACACAATCTTTCGATATAACAAAGCCGATAGGGACAGATTCAGATCCTACATTACAGAAGCACCTTTTTCAAGTCTCATCTAAAATGGACATTATAGGACAGTCTCGTTTTCAAGTAGATTTTCTCCGGTAGTGAAAGCTTTATCCCTTCCAAAAAAAAAAAAAAAAAAAAAAAAAACAATTCCAGAAAAAGCCAAATATTCAGCCCTTGTTAACGTTTGTATATAATGCGACCTTGGTTCAATGTAAACATTAAGAAACGTTTTAGTAGAAACATTACCTCATTCAAAACTGCGCGCAATCACCGGAAAAGAATCCTGGAAAATGCAAATAAAAGCTAAAGCAGGTCAAAGTAGAAAACAAAATGTCTGAATCCTGCTAGATGGGGAAAATACGAAACACAATATACAATAAAGGCAAAACGTCAGTACTCTCCATTATAAATAGCCCTCAACTTAACTCATTCCCGTCGGATGAGGCTAACATCTTTTCTATGAACTTTGACTCCACCACTAGTTTAGACGACAAAGACCTTTCTTTAGCTGACTTTCCTCGTCTCACAGAGAACAAGGTTTCATTATCACTCTATCGGTTCTAGAGCTTTCCAGACATCAAAATATTTAAATATTACTGATTAGGTATATTTACCCGGCCTCCCCAACAAGACTGGATGTGACACAAGGTCAAATTAACGTAGGGAGCGCCTACATATATTCAGGAATATGGACCAAAGACAAAGACCACTTTCACGCTGATCCAACATGTTGAGTGCTACGAGGAAGGTGCTGCCGTTGGGCTGGAACTCCCGCGGCTGAACAACTTCTCCTATCTAAAATGAGGTGAATCACAGCTCCGGTATATATGTAGTATAGTAAAGTATAGTATTAAATACCGCAATTACTGGGTCTTTAACCGGGTGGAGAAGACAACAAGCCCTGAAGAGTGATCTTGATGTGCTCACGAAACTACGCAATAGGCATGACTGAACCAACACTACTCAGCTAAGTGTAATTGCATATATATATATATATATATATATATATATATATATATATATATATATAAGAAAGGAAAAAAGATAGAAAATATAAGAAATAGAATATTGGATGAGAAAGACGAGGCGGCGTTGGGTGGAAATACTGACCGAACCACGAATCATGAGAGCTTAAGAAAAGATAGAAGTAAATAAAGGGTGACATTAATAGGGAAACTCATTGAACTAAAAATATGGAGAAATTATTAGGAAGTAGAGAATGAAAATGAGATGGGGTATAATGAGATAAAAAAGTTAAAAAATGCGTGGATAGCGAGAACGAAAGGGAGGAAGAAAGAACGAGTAAAGAAGTAAACAGAAGAAGAGAGAGATGGATAGCAAAGGTAAATGAAGTGAAAGAAAGCAATTTAAGAAAAAGAAAGAAAAGAAACGATGGAAGAATATGCACCGTATATTTCCGTTTATAAGTTGACCTGTAAATCTTAAATATTACCCCCCAAAATAGAGAATCGTCTCATATAAGAGATACAAAAAGCTCACCTCTAATCCTGTAGTGTATCGACACTGGTAATTGGGTTTGTATATTTGCGCCATGGACCGTTTCGTTATGGTAATTAGCGATGTAATTATTTTCTATTTGAAACAATTCACATTATAATGCTGTACTACATTTATAAATGTAATAAAACTCCTTTTAATTCACATTAAAATGCAATATACAAGAGACGATTACACGACAATTTGCAAAAGTTTCGCCGAGCAACACGCACAAGTAACAAGTAACGTAAACAAATCCTTTGTTCTTGATTTATCGAGATATGTCTGCGTTCACACCAATCATTATTTCTTATAGAAGTGTTAAATAACAAAATTTAGGATAACATACAATTTAGATTTCTATTTAAAATTCATTATAATTGTGGTGTTAAATAATATGAATATTTAGTATAACATGTAAACGTTAATTTTCAATAGCATAATTATACCGTATTTTTTGGTGTTAAATAACAAAACATTTAAGATGACAGAAAAGCTTATCATAAACATCATCGTCAATTACAGTTTTGTCATATGGGTCCCAGTCAATCATCTTGCACTACGGATATTCGATAAATCACGAATATTTATCCACATTTTGTGTCTTGCCTTATCTATAGATCGAGTTATACGTGGAAATATACGGTAAAGAGAGAAGTACGGAAGAAATAGTGGAATTAATAAAATAGATACCAGAAAGAATGAAAGATGGAACGAAAAAAAGAACGAAGGAAAGAAAGAAAGTTAAAAGAAAAAAAATGAACAAACATTCACTGAAAAATCTGAAAGAGTAGCAAATCAAAAATCAAGTGAAAGAATGAGTAAAAATAATCGGAAACATAGTAAGAAAGAAATATTTGATTAATTGATTGATATTTTACGGTTTATCAACATTTTGTATGTTATTTAAAGCCAGAAAATATTTTTCGATCGCAAGAATTTTGGGGAGATAATAATGATTTACATTTCAAAGGGTATTTAGGCATAAGTGGATATAAAGAACATGACTGGAATTAGAACTCGGCTCTCCGATTTCCAATTCCTTGCTGTTATCTATTACACCACTCGCACACCCAATATTACAGCACATAGTATTACCATGCGATGCAGTCATCCATCTATGTACCGACCAGACATTGATTAATTTCGGTGATTGTACGAGAATTGATGTTTCGAATAAAGAAAGAATTATACTGGCAAATCATACAGAGAATGAAAACCCAGAAAGTGTAGAAAATCAAAAATAAAGCAATGAATCAGTCGAAAATAAAAAAAAATGAAGCAAGAAAGAAAGAAAAAATAATTAAAAAAGAAATTAAGGGATAACGATCTGTTAGAAATTAAAACGAGAGTAAAAACAAAAAGGACAGAAAAGGAGAGAGAAATATAGAGATTTGATGATTTTGATCATTTCTAATTTTGTTTTTTCATTTTCCATTGGAAGGATTGACGAAGGCTGATCGGGATATACAAATGGTAAAACCTTTTGCGTTTTGTGAGCGGCATTCTCTCAAAGAAGATCCACTTGAGCAGAAAAATAAGTCTAAAGAAGCAAAAGATAAATATTCCTTGCCTAAAATATTTACATTTAAAACCTTTCTTCAAAAATAGGTTTATCTCATGTTCTTCTAATGAAAGAAAGAATAAAATCTACACAGAAATTACAGAATATCGAAGCAGAAAATAGACAATAATTTAATAATCGATAACATATCGTATAGAGGATCAAAGGTAGTCATGGAGGCAACGATATGAAACAGATAAATTTTGTAGCAAAACCAAGAAAAGCAATTTCTCATTCAAAGATAGTTTATAGTTTAAGAATAATAATTTCCGTTTGAAACTTTGTATGCGATATTATTACTTTCTATTTTATATAAAAAATGGCGTCTTTTCCCCAGAAGAACGAGAAATAAAGTAAAAAATTCTCAGCTGCGTTATGCTGCTGTCATTTTTTAACAGAGTTGCTTATTGTTTTTGATGGAATTTTCTAGATGAGCTGGTGTTACTATTATATACTGATTCATTCAGACTAGATTCGGCGTTTTTAACTTCCAGACGGATATATATATATATATATATATATATATATATATATATATATATATATATATATATATATATATATATATATATTCGACTCTCCTGTCGTATTCGACTCTCCTGTCGTATTCGACTCTCCCGTCGTATTCGACTATGAGGGTCAAGCAGTTAGCTCAGTTCCGAGGAACCGATAGCACACATGTGATTTAATTATAGTGGTGAAGGTTTTGTGCAGAACCATCCACATTTTTTGAGGGGCCGAATGCAGAGACCTGGTACACTACGTGCCACAAGGTCCCCAAACGACCCTCCGCAAATTTTTAATTCAGAGACAGTTGCCATCCAAATCTATAGAACCCAGTCTGTTCTGCTATTTTACCCATAGCTGGAGGGAGAAGAAGAGTATTCTTAACTCTTCCAAGTGTATTGGCACGTAAGTGAATGTAATGGAGTCGAACCCCGATTCCTCTATCCAAGCTGCTTCCCCATTCCATTGCTTTAACGTGCCACACACACACACACACACACACACACACACACACACACACACACACACACACATATATATATATATATATATATATATATATATATATATATATATATATATATTATAGAGATAAATAATATCACATCTCGAGCTACGCTATAGAAGTGCGTATTCACCAATTTGCGTTTCGCCCATTATTGGCATTATTATATTCATGATATAAATCCTTATTTTACGGACGGAACCGGCTGGGCTGAAAGGAAAATGAATGATAGACATTCTTTGTTCTCAGGGAGAGTTATATGCCGCTAAGTTGTAGACAAAATTACAGATACATATTTACATTTGTCCTACGCAAAAAAAATATATAGCACAATTAGCAGTGTGAAAAGAGAATGAAAAGATAGGCTCTTATATATAATACCTAGAAAGAAATTTATTGTGTTTCTGGAGATTTTTCTGTGTTTGTGGAGAAGTTATATTTAGGATTCTAAATTTCAGTGGGACGGATTTATTTGTAAGTTCACTAGCGATCATATATTCCGCAAACTGGGAACAGTTTTTTCCCAACATGAGGAGTTTCTATGTCTATATACATTTTCATAGAAAAATGGCGACATAGGCTTGTAAGCTGCGCCACGTGCTGGATGAACTGACGCTGCATGAACCACCATCCCGTGATTCACATGACTTTATCTTCGCCGAAGGGAGATAATCCCGTTTTGTATACGTACACTTGTATCTGTGACACGGCGTTTTAAATATACGAAGTGTGGCTCCGTGAAAGTAAATTTTGCTTACCCTTGCTAGAAATATTCTTCGAAATCATTTTTCACAATAGCTATCAGTAATCATCTGATTCTTTGTGTAATCCACTATCATTGAATGCCAGAAATGTCGACAAATCTTTGTCCTTTAATGACAGTTTTCAATTTTAGAAATAGAGAAAAATCACACGGAATTAAGTCGAGGTTTTCGTCGATTTACGTCCACGATTGCTTACGACCGAAAGGCCTTTCTGGCCGTAAGTCCGTCTGCAATTAATTTTGCAATGTTTTTATCATTCTTTAGACATTATTGTATTTTTAATAATTTTTAAGGTTTCATCTCTTTACACATTGTTCTGTTTCTTATGTTTACGTTCATCTTGTTTATTTTAAACAGATACACTACAGCTGGCTTAATATGTTTATTAAACAAACAAAAATACAAAATACAGGTGCAAAAACAAAAAAAAAAGAAAACATTTTAGTTACCAAACATGCCAAAATACATACAAAATACAAAATATCTTATTAGTCACTGGTCCTTAGTTGTGCATCGTCGATGTCATCAGCTGGGGCAGGGCTCAGGATGTAGCCGCTACAGTTGTTGTGTTTTGTTTGAATGAGACATTCGTAGCCAGAAGAACTAAGATAGCAATTCACGGTCTTCGTAAAGCCGAACACTCGTAAGTCATATAAGTCTGAATTCGACGACGACCTGTACAGTGAATAATATGACAGATTCTTGTATTGGGTTTCTTAATCAGATCTCAATCCTTTACCGTATTATTTTTCCACTCCAATCCTCTTTTAGAATCCACATTTAAATCTGTTCCTTGTGATTTTGTTTGCCCAATTTTTGCGTCATCGGGCATATATTCTCGCCAATTCTTGAACTATTTGTTTTACACAGAAACACTTCTTTCATCATAGCAAATTTCCCATATGCCATTCTTGATAGGGCTAACGTTTCACTAGCTTTTTTAGCAGCCTTCATACAAAACCTAATATTAATTCGCTGTTCTAGACTTCTTTCATTCATTTTCCTTTCATGTACACATATATCTTCCTCTACTGCACGTCATATGAAAATTAGAATTTACTTGGACGCACTCGCGAACACAGTTTTTGCGTGACTCATTACTAAGGCAACTCTTTGAAATAATTCCGAGAATACTTCGTATATTGATTCATTCGGAGCAGTTTCTTCGTCTTAGTTGACTATCATCACATCAGCAAGTCAACTAGATATATTTGAACACCACACGGGAACTCGTAATTTGAAAAGAATGTTCATTAAATTATAGTCCTGAAATCACTATAACCGAATATCCTACGAGACATGACAATGTAGATAAAAAGCGTTAATAAATCTCACCTGTTTGTCTACGAGTCATGCGTTCAATGAATAGGTCAGAAAGTTCAGAAATATAGATCAGGCCTGTGAAGACGAAGATTGGTAGTATAAAAATTGGAAATTTTTTTAATTTTCCCGTGGAGTATAAAAGGACGTGACAGGTATAGGAATTAAAAAAGCATACTATCTTTAATTAAATAAAAAACTTCCTTTAATATACATTGAAAATTGCTAAATACACCATGCGCCTGAGGAAGGTAGTAAGGTATATTAAATGAAAGGTTGAGACAGAACCGACAAAAACGAGTCCATGTTTCTTCAGTCAATTCTAACAGAAATGTTGTTTCAGTTAAAGGATCACAAATATTTTAATTATGATCCTTCAGAACTTGATTAAAAAAAGCAAATTGAGTCATCATTCTTCCAGGTTCGATGCCCCGTTAGGACGTTGGCGATCATGGCACAGTACAACGTCCTATCTTTTGTAGTTCTTAGCCATTGTTGTCTCTTTCACTATCCCTGTCACTCCCTGTTTTGTCATCCATTTATGCGAGCTTGTTGACTTTTCTAACCTTTCTTTTCTCATTATATATCCTTTAAATTTCAGCTGTCTCTCTCTGATTCCACCTTGTTGAAAAACCAATTCTTGTCCGTTAAGCAACGATGAACCTAAGCAGCATCTAAATTGGTGACTGTTCGTAGGCAGTTTGTACGGATAGGAGGAAAGATAACGGTTATCCCTAGAACTGAAAAGGTTAAGATTTTAGTTATAAGGGAAACATCTTCTTTGGAGTCGTTTCCACGGAGCAGCGGTCCCTGGAAGAAGCGGTTCGAGTGAAACACTTCTCACGGATAAAAAACGAAGAGAATGTTGGTGGTTTGCTACAATGTAAGTGGCGTGGCGGATCCTTGCCGTGAAGGATAGACCTGGCGGAAGTAGGGAATGTAGTTCGACCGAGTATTTTGCGATAGTGCAACAAGAGTCTTCCCACATCCCGCCTGTGCGAGAGAGGTTGAATGTTGGAAAATAATTCGTTACAGAGACGATTTTGAACTCTGTTGAGGCTGGAAAGTTCGGTTTGGGCAGCACCCGACCAAATATGACGATATTACTCCATTCTTGGCCTGACCTGGCTCTTGTAAAGGTAGGAGATAGCACGTAGAGTCAGGTACCTACTAGAGTGGTACAGGGAGGCGAACATTTTACCTGAATTCTTACAGATGGGGCGTATATACGAGTTTCGCTTGAAGTTATGTGTGAGTTTAAAGACCAATAGTCTCTCAAGGAACGGTGCCTCTCCGAGAGGACTTCCATTAATCTGGCGGTAATTCAGGATCCAGTGGTAGAATATAACTAGTGTGGTTTTCGAGGCATTGAATGTAACTAGTCAGTTTTCTTTTTCTCACGGGGTAGTTCATGTTAGATAGGAAGAGAGATCAGCTACCAATCATTGGTCATCATGAGTTTTAGTGGTGCACCTGTATATAATCGTATCTTCGGTATAGATGTTTACAAATGATCTCAGAATATTCTTAAGTGATATTTTATGTAAATCGAAAAGAGGATTGGTCTGAGGACTGATCTCTGGGGGACTCTTGCGTTGTCTGTCAGGGCCCGGGGGTACTGGTCATTTATAACTACCTTCAGAGACTCGCCGGTTAGGAACGATTTTACAATCAGAGTCCTGTCGGTTAGGAAGGATTTTACAATTTCCAGTGATTCCTTAACTGGAGAGCTTGTTTAATAAACTCTTGTGCCGCACCTTTTCAAAGGCCTTCGATGTATCTAATGCTATGGTCCTCGAGGTATGTTTATCGTCAAGCGTCTCACTAATTCTATGACTGATGGTAGTTAGAAAGTCAGCAGTGGATCGGACCGATCGAAATCCGTTCCAGCTGATATTTATCTAGTGATTTGCTATTGCATTAGAAAACAATTTTACCTATGCAACTGTTGCCTATGTATGTAAGTTTCTAGACTTGAGTCGATTATACAGTATAAAACTCCCCAGCGTCAATAAAATCTTTCTCTCCCTCTTTTACTCATATCCACTTTTGCTTTCTTTCACTTTTTAGGCTATGCTAACTCAACCAATAAAGGACGATAACGTAAAATATAATTGAGATATTTGCCTTGTCCGCTAGCCGGGATATAATACACTTCATTCTTGAAACTAATAAAGAACAGTTTCTCCAGTGTCAAAACTTTTATTCATTAAAAAGAGTACAAAGCAGCCTCTTCAACAAGGTTTATGCAACAAAAACAAACAAAAATCCATAAATTGTCATCAAACGTAGCTAAAATATTCATCTAGGTTTTTGGAAAACCAACGGAAACATTAAGCATCTATGGAAACTAAATTGTGCATAGTAAGGCTGTGTTTAATGCGCTTTAACTTTTAATTCCGCTGATAGGAGTTTTCCCCAACGCACAATGAAAAGGTGGTTTTTCAATGCTGGCGAGAATGCAAAGCCAATGGTGGTGACGATGTAGACGAAGAGTTTAATTTTATTCTTTAGGTATCTGTTTTAGTTTCCGTGGAAAGAACTAGAAGACATTTCTTTTGCAGCAGCTCTCGCGAGTCAAACCAGAGCTTGACAGATAGTAGAATCTTCTATATTTTTCAATTTATAATATTGGATCGATGTGATTACCAGACACCTAGGAGGTAGGAAAATTTGTAACAATAAAACAAGTAAAATAAAGTCTCTGTGTTCATTAATTTGTATCAGACCAGAGGAAATGCAGATATTATTAAGATCTAAGTTAACTGAACAAAGCCTAAACAATCTCTAATCTCAGATAAGAAATAACATTGCCTTGTCTTTGCCTTTTCCACTCGGCTCTAATAATATTAATTAAACCATTTTTAACCTCGAGGTATTCCTCTGAAGTTAATATTTTTGCATACGTTTTCTGTTAGAAAATAGACAAATTTTAATAATCAACTTTTTTAGGTAAAATGTAAGGATTTAATTGACTGTAGTCATCTTATACATGCGTTTAGTGTTTTTTTTTTAATTATTTAGCCCCAAGCCAGGTGATAATGCCACTAAGATGTAAGGACAATAAAAGAACAGAATCCAGAAGATTGTAATTGAAATTTCATTAAATTTTTTACCATAGTTGAGAGGGAAGCAAGTAACCGAGAGAAACAGAGAGAGAGAGAGAGAGAGAGAGAGAGAGAGAGAGAGAGAGAGAGAGAGAGAGAGAGAAATTATTATTGGGGAAACTATTAAAATAGAACATACGGTTATATCATGTTATTTCAACAGTAAAGCGGTGACACCTCTTTGCCAATCTAGTAAGTAGTACGTCTTAATTCCTGCTGTTGAGCTACCAGAGATGAAAGGTCATTAAAACAAAGGTTATAAAAATATTTATAGGAATGTCACAGGAAAGTCATATCATAGCGATGGGAAAGTTCCTGAAGTCGAGATGCCAGCTCAGGACTGATAACATTACAGACATTTCTTATGATTTTGTCGAGGATCTCGAGACATGTAGCTTAAGTAGCAGACTAGATATGGCGGCATTATCCCATGAACAGACGAATGGTAAACTAATAAATATGTAAGA
Organism: Acanthosepion pharaonis; assembly: GCA_903632075.3. Classification (NCBI taxonomy): domain Eukaryota; kingdom Metazoa; phylum Mollusca; class Cephalopoda; order Sepiida; family Sepiidae; genus Acanthosepion; species Acanthosepion pharaonis. Next base: position 124,271 of record CAHIKZ030005602.1, read on the forward strand.
TAGATTCTGGTGAGAAATATTGTCTAGCACAGTACAGTGAAGCAACATTCCTAGCAGCAGACCTTAAAATTGTTTCAATAAAAATAATTTCTCTTCATGTAAATATCCAAGTTTCACAGGCGTAGAGACAGATTAAAAAAGCCAGTGCACACAACAGTCTGATCTTTGATGTCAAGTAAATCTTCTTGTCTTTTCAGAGGGTTCCCAGTTTCGCAACAGCAGCTATTATATGTGCTGCTGTTGGAATTCTTTCGACTAGACAATTCCCCGTCTTAATAGTTTTCTTAATCACAATTGAAAAATAATTCAGTAGATGATGTTATTTTATTCATAGAAACTCATTTGTGCCTCTGTCTTCGGACTGGTATTCCCAATCGGTCATCCATCCAGGCTCGATGTTGCTTCACTTCGGTGAACATACGAGAACTATTGTTTCAATGTAATACAGCTATTAAGAAATCAGGTTTCAGTGAATCAATGCATAATATAAAAATGAGGACAACCAATCAGAATATTTGCCATGAAAATATTTTTAGAAAAGATAAAGGGAAGGCACGTCGAGATGCCAGGTCAGGATCGATTATATTACAGACATTTCTTTGAATTTTATCAAGAACCTCGAGATATATAGTAGGTGCACCAGACCAGATATCGCAGCAATATTCAATGCAAGGAAGGATGTTAGATTTATAAATGTACAAGAGGGATTCTGACGTGAAGAATTGTCTAGGACGACTCAGTGACCCAACTTACCTAGCAGTGTAGACATAATAATTGATTCGGTATAATCATTCCATTTCATGTCAGTGGAAAAAATGAACCCAAGATGGCGCAAATAGTTGCTCTACTGGAGGTTAGCTTCAGAAATATTTTTGAGAGAAGTTGAGAGAAAAGGACCACCATCAGTGTTTAATTGGAGCAAGAAATGGCATGTATATTTTAACGTCTCCAAAACAAAAATACTTTCGTTTAATTATCCAGATATCTTTTTCTGCCAGCCATCAGTATGATTGATAAAAACTCCAAGAGAGAAACACTTTGCGACTTCTTGGGCTCATGTTTTCTGTACTTGATATAAAAAAATTGTCTATTGATATTAAAAATGTTGACAGATGCAGGAGATATATGTGTCATCTTATATATTGATTCCATTTAGATTCATATAGATTTTTGTTGTTTTGAAACCAACATAACAGGGTTATGATTTATTGAACAAGTACTCCAAAACATTCGCTCGATCTAATAAAAATAGATATAGAAACAAATGAAATCTGTCGTTAGAGAGAAAACAATCAAACAACTTTACATTCATTTGTACCCAAATCAATGAGTCACGCTTCATATTTTACGTACTGCTACTCGATTTGTGCTCATGTGAACTACGCATTGACTACAGCAGTGATTCTCAACCACCATGCCACGCGACCCTCTTAAGTGTGCCGATAAATATTGTTACGGCATACATATATATGTGTAGTAATGGTACATCTTTAGTATTTGAATAAATGAATAAGTATTAAACATTTTTTCGAATAATATTTTATGTAATTGTATTCAACATTCTTTGTTTAATTCAACATTTTTACAATGATATAATAAATTATGAATTAATATCGTCGAAGTTTCCGATATAAAGTATTGAGTATTTGAATTAATAATTTTCCCATTTTTAAAAGTATATTACTCTGAAATTTGGACAAAACGTAAATTAAATTAATTGTTTTGAAATTACTTTTATCTTTTTCATAGTAATATTTAAATATATACCCTTTAAAATTGTTGATAAGTGCGTCTTGATTTTTTTGATTTGTTCCTAGTTATGCTGTTGCTTAAAAAGGTTGAGCAACCCTGGTCTACAGAAACATATGATACATTTCTGGAGGTAGAGGAAATTGATATTTTTGGTGGTAATAATATTGATATTTTAGGCGGTAGAAAGATTATATTTCTAGCAGGGCATGCATGTATATATACATATATCCGACGTGCTTTAACCGACTCAGCTACGAAAAACTTTGCAAGGTTGAATAATTTTATTTTATTTTACTGTGAGTGAATATTAACAAATTTATGAGAATAACAATATTTTTTCAGATACCGTATATACACGTGTATAAACCGATTTCATGTATATTGCGACCCCTAAATTTTACTGAATGAATTTTAACCATCCCAGAAAAAAATTGCCTATGTTCAATTGGTCACTGAAAATGCATGATTTTTAACCTCTTCAAAAAAAAAAATTTCCTGCGTATAGAGCGACAATCTATTTTTTGAATAATAAACTGATGATAAAGATCACACTATACTTGAGTATATACGGTAGATCTTCTACTATTTAACCCATAGCTGAGGGAAGTAGATGGATTCATATATTTGCACGTAAGTAAATGTAACCAACACGACAGGAATTCAAACTAACATTTCGCCTTCCGAGGCATTATCCATTACACCACCAGCACAGCCTTGTATAGAGTGAACTTGATTTTAATAAAATTAAAATTTAATTAATGCTTCAGGGGCAGTGAATATAAGCTAAGTGACAAATTTTATATTTGTATTAATCCTTATATATATATATATATATATATATATATATATATATATATATATATATATATATATTTCAACTAGCACATGAATTAATTGCATCAAGCTTAGTATAAACTTAACGGCAAGGAAAACAGTAGTCAATTACTGAAACTTCCTGATGAGTGGACTGAACAATTATAAAAATGTTTTCATTTACGAAACTTTGCTGAATATAATATCAAACATTTCAGTTCTAAATATTATTTGTTTTAATATTATATTTCTATATATAAATATTTTCTGGCTTTAAATAACCTGCAAAGTGTTGATAAGCCGTAGAAAACGAATCAATTAATCAAGTACCAAGCACTTTCGGCTTCTCAATAAGTGAATGTTAGCAGTATCCGTCTATATTTCTGAGATGAGGTATTATGTACATTATTTACATTATTCGGACTATTGTCTTCATCTTTGTCGCCATATTTATTACAACGTTTCGGCCATTGTACGCTCCGGTCTTCTTCAAGTGGTTGAAATGTCCCTTTATTTCACTCATTGGGTAGACTGTTCTAGTTCCACGTGCCATGTTTAATGGATGTCAGTTATCAGTTATCTCCTGTTAATTTCCCTCTGAAATTTCTCCGCTGACTTAACCGGGTATTGAACTCACACTGTTTGGCTCCTGTCACTGGATCTAACCAACGCCTTTATCCACTGTGCTATGTGTTATAATACCCATTTCTGGGTATTATAAACCTAATGTCTTCAGCAACCGTTTTTACCAGTGCTCATATTGCAATTTTGTTGTTATCACAACATGTTTTTACCAGAGCTCATATTGCAACTTTTTGCTATCAATGTTTTCTCTGGCACTCCTTATTACTTGTTCCCATATTGTATTTATTTCTATGCTTGGTCGGCTCAGGAGATTTTTGTGGCCTAGCATATGTGCTGATTCCTTAACTTTACGAATTTTTCAATGGTGTTCTTTGTCTATGATCTCAACTTGATCCCACAGAGGGCAGTGAACTCTCTTCTCTCTCCATATGTATTCAGCCACGCCTGATTTTTCCACTTCCCCTCGTGTTACAGCCTTTGGAAAATTGCAAAGAGTGTGAGTTCAATACTTCAATGTGGAGAGGGAAATTAACTGATAACTGACATCTATTAAACATGGCATTTGGAACTAGAACAGTTAAACATGACATTTGGAACTAGAACAGTCTACCCCAGTGAGCTAAATAAAGGGTTCAGTTCGACATTCCAACTACCTGAAGAAGGCCGGAGCGTACATCGGCCGAAATAGTCCGACTTATCTAAATAATGTGAATGTTATCAGCCTCACAGTATTTTGGCTACATCCAGGCATTTTTTTGAGTGCTAGGATTCAAATTAATCTAACGTATTGTAAACAGGTTACACATTGTAGATCGCAGCAGAAAAGAATGTATGATGACTTATACGCATTATTATTATTATTACTATTAATATTATTATTTCTTTGATTTCTGTTGTATACGCATTTCCTTCCGGGTCCTAATCAGAGACCTAAGGTCAGAAATGGCTTTATGACATTTTTCATTGATCGTTTTTGTAAAAGATTATGCATGATCACACATATTTTACATAGATCTTCGTAATATGTGAGCTGTACTTGTGAATACAATTATTTTTATTTCTTTAAGGCATGGGCTACTAGGAATCCCTTCAATGAGCCTATCGGACCCTTTTCCAATCAATCAAAGGGCTCTAACTACAACTGGAATTATTGATGTCCTCATCTGCCATATTTTTAAGATTTCCATTTCAAGATGATTACAATCTGCAGAGACTGCCATGTCAATAAGTAATTATTAGTATTATTATTATTAGTAGTAGTAGCAGTAATAGTAGTAATAGTAGATTTTACCTATATTAAATACATTTTTTCTTATTTTAAGTTACAGTCTCCTTCTGTTGAAGATATTATATTAATGGAAATTTTTTTCCACTATGAACTTCTAAAATGTTGAGACTTTCTTTGCTGTGAATGCTATTTTGTATTTTGTTATTAATATTCGTTTTAATGTAAATAGATTTAGCATGTGATTGATTGTTGAAATTCGTTGAAAATCATGAAGGAAAGAACTAATCGTAGTCAGATATTATTTCTGTCATTACTAGCACAATAGGATGTATAAGGTAAGTAAATGGCTCATGTCTTTAAGAGGAAAATGCATTACAAATAATATTATTACAAATAGAGGTAATTTATATTCAAATATATTATTCAAAGTGAGGTAATTTATATATATATATATATATTAAATAGATATAAGATTATATATATTCAATAAAATATTATATATATATATATATATATATATATATAAGATTATATATCCATATTCTATAATATTATAATATATATATTCTGTATGATTATAATTTTATGTCACACCATCGTTCCTATCCCACCTACCCTATTCTACTAACCCTGCAATAATAATTCCTTTTCTAGCGCTGTCAAAATCTTTGATGAAAACTTTCTCTAAAGAAAACCAGACTGAAGAGTTCGCCGAACCAAAGTTTTCGCACCAACATCCACAGAATTTTCTTCAAAATGTATGTTAAAAGTGTCTGATACGTGGCAATAAGTCATTCCAAATAATGGTGAATTGAATAAAATGAGGAAATTATTTATGACTCAGTCTAATGTATTCTATTAATGCTGAAGTTTGTAGTTTGTTGAACTGCATAGTGCAGGAAGCAGATGATAAATAATATATACTGTCAAGTCAGGCTTAGGTTTAAGATAGGTACAAATTAAATATATTTACTGTGAGCAGTTTAAATCAGTCACAGAAAAAGCGTCATGAAGAAGCGTTTCCTATCAGACAAGCAATATAAGCAGTCACCTGGCGCCGAGATTAAGCCCTGTTCTATTCATCGACATTTATACATATATTTGGACTTCTTTGTTTACCCGCCTATTTCTCTATTCCACCATATTTGTTTCTTAAAATCTCTTAATTTCTTACTTTTGTCTCTTCTTATTCAGACTGTCATATTCTATTCTTGTAGACATTTTTCTCTTTAGCTTTTTCTTTACCTCGAGTTGCTTTATTTACCAAGTTTCGTTTCCTTTAAGTAATTTTGGCATGTTTTTTCCACCTCCATTCTTTTTTGCTTTCTATTATCATTCGCTTGAAATAATTTCTTTTGATCCTTGCCGTCAACCTACCCACAATTCCTTCTAATATTATTGTTTCCTCTGCTTGCGTCTTCGTTTCGTTTCGGTTTTTTATTCTTCTTTCCTTTTTAGTTCGCTTTTGGTGGCCATTTTTTTCTCGTTCTCATTTACCACCAATTATTTATTTGTATCTTTTGTTCGGTAACTTATACTTTTCCTCTTTCGAATACAACTAATCTTCTGTTTCTGCCTTTTGCTTCCCTTTTATGTCTGATAAAACTTTTCTTTATTTTTTACCATTCCTTGTTCTCATTTAAATTCTTTTTTCTTTTTTCCCTTATTTATTGACGTATCAATTTATACTTTTTGCCTTTTTCTTTGAAACTATTTTTTCTATGCTTTTATCAAAGACGATATTTTGATTGATATTTTTACCTTTTCCCTCTTCTAAAACACAATTTTCATTTCTTTCCTACTTACTTCAACTTATTGTTCTTTTTCGCATTTTATCTTTCATTTTTTCATTTTCTTTTGCTTCGTGTTTTTTCTTTTTCTTTTTTCTTTTAGATTATATCATTCTCATTTCTTTTTCTAATTTTATATTCTTCATTCTTTCTTTTTCTTTCTTTTTCTGACTTTCTTTCTAAAGATTCTTCTTTCTTTCATTATTTCTTTCTTTCTTAATTCTTGAACATTTTCGTTCTTTCTCTTTTTACTATTTTCTTTTATATTTTTTCTTTTAGATTTTATCCTCATTTCTTTCTTTCCTCGTTGACATTTATTTTTTCTTTGTAGTTTTTTCTTTCTGTCTTTGTTTAAGGCATTCTTCTTGATACGATGCCTTTGACTCCTTATTGCGAACAATGGCAGTCGAACTAATTGTGTGAGAGTAACGCGGCATCATTGCACTACGTAATTACCTCCCTTACTTCCATCATTCTTCAGTTGTTATAAAAACATTTACCGAGGAAAAACCACCTGCTTCCACCTCTCTCTCTCTCTCTCTCTCTCTCTCTCTCTCTCTCCCACTGTACTTTCTTTTGTTTTCCTCTTTTCGCTCTTCTTAGCGTTTTCTTCTTTCATCTTTTTTCAACCTATTCTTCGGCATTTCGCTTTCATCATAGGAATAGTTATGCAGTTTCTCAAATGGTGTCTGCCTAATTAGGATAAATATGGAGACTTCTCTTCTCTGCAGTCATATATATATATATATATATATATATATATATATATATATATATTATTCTGTCTTTGTACGACCATATTCCTATTCATAATTTTCGCTAACTATATATCTAACAATGTATCTATATATCTATGTCTATTTATATATTTATGAAATTGTTCATCTCTCCATCTCATGCTGAAGTATATATATATATATATATATGCGTGTGTGTATCTCCCTCTTTCTCTCTTTCATATATATATATATATATATATATATATATATATATATAAACCTAGTGAGCCAGACAAACCTACCCAGGTTTCACCTAAGCGGATCGTCAGGGAAAGCTGACGATCCGCTTAAATGAAACCTGGGTAGGTTTGTCTGGCTCACTAGGTTTATCTAGGTCTGCTCTACGGTTTTATCGAGCTCTTTTGTTAGTTAGTTGTTTACTCGTTTTCTTTGGGCTTTAAACCTGTATCTGTGGGGTATTTTTTTCGACAGACTTTCATGTTTCTAGCTCTTTCTTTTTTTAAAACATTTTTCCCTTTTTGACGACTAAATGAGTTAATGGTTTTTTGCCGACATCATCAAATTTTTGCATTGAATAATTAGCATAAAAACAAACATACAATAAAATAATTTTTATAATCCATAGCCCTAATAAATAGTTTAAATACCCTACAAAAAAAGATAACCCTTTATGAAGTCGTCAAAAAAACAAATGTTACGGCAGTTTTATTTATACACACAAAACCCTTTCAGAAAGAAATAAAATAAAAAATAAATAAATCTCCATAGACACGTAAACCAGACTAGGCGAAAACATCTTCCGTTTTAAATTTAGACACCCCTACCTTACCCTGACTTGAACTCTATACTGATACAAATTATTAACACCCAACACCCCTTCCTATTTAAACAATCGGTCTGGCTGTTACCATGAAAAATTTGATTTCAATAATGAATATGCTATTAAAACACGTACATTTCAGAAATAAGTTATTCAAAAAAAAAAAAAAAAATTCGCTTGAAGATGGAACAGAGCTTACTTTAATTCAATTTAATTCAAATAATTATATTGACGTTTTCGGCTCTTGTTTTGAAACATGAAACCTCTTATATAGCGTGTTGGAATCATATTTTTAAATAAATAATTATATATATATATATATATATATATATAAAGAACGAGTGAGAAATAGAGAGAGGGGAAAGTAGGAAACAGAGCTTGCTGTAAAATTCTCGGCGGGAAAAACTTCTCAAAATTTTACTGAATAAACAAATATTATGTTTATGAAATAGTCTTCCTTATCGTGCTGAGAAATTTCTGTACTTCCATATATATATATATATATATATATAGCTAAACTATACACAGGTAAATATATCCACTAACAAATATTTACCTGTCTGTCATGTGAAAATCCAACAGTTAAGAAATTCTGATTCTTGGTTGTGATTATAAACTAATTCCGAAAAGTGTGTGAAGCGAAGACGAGAATTAACAGCAAGACGGTCAAACACAAAATGGCCAAAATGGCTTCTGATTTAGAGGATTCGCTTATCCTTCCGGTTAATAAATTCATCTTTTAAAGGAAAAATTTAACATTTTTCAACCAACGGGCCAAGTTCCAGCCAAAAACATACTTAGCGATGCATTTGAAGAGTATTTAATCAAAGTTTCTAGACTAGACAAGCTATTAAAGGGAAAGGACAGTAAAATAGTGCAACAGTTCACAACGGCGCGGTTTATACGAAAATTCACTTACTCATTTACACTTCTCCGCCAAGCTACGTAACACTTACACTTTCCTCCTCAGTTCCTCTCTTGCCTCTCTTTTCTCATACATACACGCGAAGAAATCTCATTTCTTTTCAAACAGCTACAAAGTAGAAATTTAATACACATGCACGTTAAGAAAAATTTAGTTGTAAAAACACAAATAAAAATATTTTATATTTACATATTTAAACACCTTTCTCGACTTTTTGGGTTGCTTTGAAGTCATAACAACGGAATAAAAAACGTTTACTAACATACCGAACGCTTCAATCCATTTCAGTCTCAAAGTCTAGACTGCCACTCATGTTTACAGGCGATTCCAACCAATATAGCGAGAGTTCCCATTAAACCCACTTTTATAAGACTAAAGAAAACCAAAAGGTTTTAGTTTTTTTTTCAGCAATGCTAGAGACATATAGGTAACTGTTACCACCACCTGTGTATACAGTTGTTTCCTGTCTATTGGGGTGGGTTACTTACCCAACAAGATTTTTTTTGACAAGCAACAAATAAATAAACGAAACAATGAAAAACTAAACTTAATTATAAACCAGACCAATAAGCGGATAAGTGTCGCCCCATTCTCCAGCGGTACTCAGCGTCAGTTATCGTACATATGTCTAGAAATAAGTCTTTATTGTGTTACATGCATAACACTCCGTACATAGTTTCTGCTATCATCTCTAAAATGGAGCCACATAAAGCATATGGACTTGGTGGTATCCTTGTAATACTTCTTAAGTAATGTGCTTCTGAACTGGCACCTGTTCTCGCTAAACGCGACAATAATTGTCTTGCTGCTCTTGCTTTCCTGCTTGTTGGAAATTATCTTTTGTAGTTCTAGCCTTTAAGAAATCAAGCGAAGCATTTGATCATCCCAACTATTGGTTTATTAACCTTCTACTTCTTTTTGACAAAGTACTATAGGTTCTAATCAACTTAGTTAAAGATAGTAGAGGATTCTTTTAAATAAGCAATATGGCTTCAGTTTTCTAGGTCAACTGGCTGATGTCAACCTCCAGGAATGTGACTCATTGCGTTTTCTCTGGATAAAGTTCTCCACTGACATGAAGTAGAAATAATATATTGAAACTGTTATTGGTTTACTGTTAGAAACGCTGGTTCACTGTGACGTGCTAAACAATATTTCTAACCAGAATCTTTCTTACAGAATCTATCAATCGTCTATGAATTAAATATTGTTATCATATCTGGCCTGAGCTTCTGTTATGTATTTAGAGCTTCTTCATAAAATACAAAGAAGAATATGTAATTTTATTCGTCCTGACTTGGCATCTCGGCCTCAGTCACTTTCTCATTGCCATAACGTAGCTTCTCTGTGTCTATTCTATAAATATTTACAATGTAATTGTTCTGATGAGCTTTCTTCTTTGGTACAGAGACTTTATGAATACTAGATTGGTGGCAAGATTACATCATTTTACAGTTCAAGTGCGATATGTAAGCGTAAGTTCTGTACTGAAAATATCATCTCTGGCTCTTCTCCCTTATGGCTTCTGGCAGTCAATGTTGGTCTTCAAAATTTTCAATGGAATGTCAACTAGTATATTCTATCTTCTTAATTTCGATTTTATGTAAGAGAAGAGTCGTTATACGCACTTGCGATTGTGGCAGATTATAGAATTTAATGTGTGGGCTGCTCTTTGTTCGCTAGATTGATGTAACTGGCATTGTTCATTTTTATGAGAATAGGTTGATTTTTTAAACTCCTCTCACTTTCCGCCTACTTATCTATGATTATATAAAAATCAAATTATATTATTTGAAAAGCACTGATTTTTTTATATATATATATATATATATATATATATATATATATATATATATATATATATATATATATATCTGCTTTATTAAAGACGATTGGCAATGTAGCTTTCTATTTTATTTTCTTGTATTCAGAAAAGTCATTTGTTTTCCTGATATAAAATGTAAAAATCGTCCAAATGTTCTACATATTCGTGCCTTTTCGACTTCTGTGTTAGCAATTATAAAGGATGAATTTTATTTTTATTTTTCACTGAATGCATGGATTTTTTTATCTATTTATTTAGTGATATAGGACCTTTTCCAAATATGGTCAGCACATTGTGGCCGTGTTCATAGTTTTTGTTACTGAATGTTGGCTTTATCTTTTTTCATTATTAGTGCTTCCATTATTTTAAGTCTTTTTTTACATGTGAATGAGGCTATTATACTTGTAACTTCTACAAGTATATTGCGAATGGAGTTTGGAATGTACATTCACGATTCCGGTCGTAGGACACATATTTTCCATGAAATATATATATATATATATATATATATATATATATATATATATATATAATTTATTCGAAAATTATAAGATAAGCATATTATAAAATCACTACAAAATAGCCATTTTGTTTCAACACTTCTGGTGTCTTATCAGGCGATGGTGTTGAATGTAAAATAAAGAGTTATATAATATATTATTAAATATTTTATTATAATAGATTACAATAAAAACATTTTACATCGCTGCACAAAAACTTTCTGTTTCGGAACTTTAATCATTCCCCATCGGATGATGGTAGATTACATTTAATACAAATGATTTATTCAGAAAATTTGAAAACAAATCGTTAACTCTTTTGAAAGTTAAAAAAAGTTGGGAGGAAGCCCAGTATCAGAATTAATTACTTGTGGGCATGTCTGGATTAACCAATTAAAATCTTATCTAAGCTAAAATAGAAACATGAAAAACAAGATCAGAGGTTGGAGGGAGGTGGGGTATAAATTCAAATCTTGATACATTGAAACTCTAGATATGTCAGCGTCGAACATAATGCAGCAAAATCTAACGTTCAGATTTGGTGAAGTAGACAGAGTTATCTTGATCAAAAAATTATTTTTAAGAATTTTTCAATTTTTTTATACTACGGAAATTTCTTAAAGAGACCAAATAGATAAAGTTAAAAAAAATGAAACTTTAATATACGATGCTAATTATATTGAATGGGTAGTAAAAGCAAAACAATATTAAAGTTGAAAAATCCAATAAAAATTGCGTAGACCATAATATACTTATAAAATAATGGCTATGTAATTGTAATGCATAAAATATTTATTAAAAATTCCTTTAACTATATCTTAATGTAAAATTTATACAATGCCTACATAAGACTGTTAATTCATTTCTTTGTTTTAGCAAAACTTTATTTTTAGGAAACTTTATAATATGCAGCTTTTCATGTAAACACAGGGGACATGGGTCATATAAGGATTTACAGATTCTCGTTTGTTAATATTTTCCATTTAACCTTAGGTGTTTTACTAATTTCTTTTAAAAGCCAAAATATTTAGAAAGGAGTGTTCGGTTCCGGCAGGCATTGTTGTTGAAAGAATATATATATTGAATGATTTGTGCTGATACCAGCTCAGCTTAAAGACATTTTTTGTAGTGCCAATATAAAATTTCTTAACTGTTGGATTTTCACTAGATGAAATGGTGCATTGGTGAAAAATAGAATCAGTAAGACACATTTTCTGTAAAGGACATTCGTTAGGATTTCTACAAATACACAATTTTTTTATCATTATTGTTTTCTGTTTTGAAATAATGATTGTTACTTTGGTTTAAGTGTAGATTTCAATTTTTATTATTATGTTTTTAATAATTTTTTCTAGATTACCTGTACAACTGTAACTTAATTTAAGTGTATTTTTATGAAAAATCTTGCTTAGAGGGTTATTACTGGGAAATGTTTCTCAATTAAATTGAGAAACTTTTGACCTAAGTGATAACCATTTGGTTAAATGGGTGTGTATACAAATGGTTTTTCTATTTCTATGTTTTTCCTGCTATCACTATTATTTTTTCTGTATTTAATGTCAGGGCATTTATAGCCACCATTCTAAAGGCATTATTGTAAAAGTTGCTATGTTTATAAAATACATATTCATTGGAAGAGTTATTTCTAATTCTATATATTATGGAGGAGGGTATGTGCTTGATTATAGATGGAGTGTGATTAGAATTTGGGTGGATACATAATCGATTTACATTAGTTTTCATGCATGGTTGGTATATGTCATTGTCTAAGTCTAGTGTTAAATCGAGAAAGTTTATTTTTTTTTAAAGTTGTGTAGTTTTTAACCTTCCAGTTTAGATATTTAAACTCTCTATGGATTAACTTTCTGATTTTGTCAGTTTCGAAATTTGTATAATTTTTCACCGCCATAAGGCCATCAACCCTATATAACCCTAGATCCGCTATTTTGATATTATGCTGGGCAGTAAGGTTATATAATATGAATAAACCAACGATATATAAAATGAATAAACTAACAATCCTATTGCAATGTCAAATTGGTCAGCTGGATTATTTTTTTTTATTTTCTTTGTTGTGGATAAGGACAGATTTTCTAGCGTTCATCATATTGTTAAGTCCCTCCTTTGATAGATCAGAGTATTCGGTGTCGAATTCCAATGCTAATGTAAAGAGTTCACTTTAAATGGATATCCAGAATATATATATATATATATATATATATATATATATATATATATATATATATATATATAATTCATTTCGTAGCGTGTCTTCACATAAACATAGCAGAACATATTTAGATAAGTTCACATCATAAAATAATCGAAAATATATTTTTTAAATAAGCAATTTTAATTGAATATAACATTTTTTTTGTTAGGGGAAGCTAATTTACTTTGCTTATAAAGAGTAATAACTCAAAATACAATTGGGTTACTTCGCTTGTTTGTGTGTCACTTCTGAATTGAACATGGCGACAAGCTGACATGCATGTGGAATATATTGTTTCAATTTATGCAATCCTTGCTGTTTCCAGACAGTGAATAAATAAATGTTATTTTTTTTATCTGTGTTAAAATACACATGTCTTTTATTTTCATTCGTTTTTGTTCATTCCTATAGCCTGCGAAATAACATTTTCATTATTTCATATTTCCTTCAGGTCATTTTCTTAATGTGATACTTTGTCCTCATCGCAGCCTATTTGCCCATGTTTAGATGAAGATCGCCTCATCACCCGTAGTTTTGATATATCCGTCAGTGAATCCCTTGCTCACTGACCCTTCTCATAGACGCCGCTGATGTGTTCGAATCGGGGATAGTAATCGATCGCTGCAAGTTATATTCTGATTTATTAACCGATGAAGCATCTCAAATCCCGTCGTAACATTCACCAGTGAGGTTCACATCGAACAAAGATTACACATACAATGCTCAAACAAACGCGGTAAATACAGTTTTTTTGTTGCTATTTCCTTCAAAACACAATTTTATATTATTTTTAGCATCTGCTTTATTTCCGGAGATTATAGTGGTTCTTTCTCCGAGTTATGAGGCAAATAATATCACGAACAGTCCAAGTCTTTGGTCCTAACCGAAGATAACAATTTTATTTTATTTTTAATCGGTATCACCCCATGTAAGGCAGTATAGCCAGTAAGATACAAGAAGTTAAAGGGTGTCGAAGAATTAGGCACGGAAACATTAATTTATGACTATAAAGAGAAAAGAGTAAAAAGGAGGACATTAAATCTATGCAGATTAAAGTTAGCATGGAATGTATGGAACCGGAAGTGATTTCCACAAGCGAGAAGTACGAAAAAAAAACTGTTAGCAAATATCTTACTGTTACATCTTGTCAGCTCTCCTGTAAATTAATGGGATCTCTACGCTAGTCTTGTACTGCTCTTAAATTCAGAAAGTCTTTCGGATCTCATCCGAAAAATACCATGAAAGACACAGAGAGGCAACCTTACGGCAGTTGGGAAAGTGACTGAAGGCGAGATCAAATTAAATCACAGGGGCACCGGACCATATTAATGGTGAGAAACTGAGTAGCCCCTTCAATCTCTAAAACTTTCTCGTTCGGTAATGTGTATCTTCAATCAAAAGCCTCCGTATTCAATCAGGAATTAATCACTTGATTACGGGTGATTGTCAAAATGCGCCCATCACAGATTCATTTCTCAGTTCCATATTTTCTTTATTAATAATGAGATTAGCCCTGATATTTACACTATAAGTCCAGTATTCGAAAACCAGATGCAAGCTTGTTGAAACCAAAATCAAGTATTTTTTTCTGTAAGGAATTAACACACACACACACACACACACACACACACACACACACACACACACACACACATATATATATATATATATATATATATATATAAGTGAACATTGAAGTCAACATTCAGAGGCGCAATCGTCAGGTGGCCTGACGATTGCGTCTAGCGTGAAACAGACTGTCGCCTCTAAGTGTTGACTTCAATGTTCACTTTTATATTTATATTTACATACGCTCTATCTCTGATATTGAGCACTTTATCCCATAAATATAGCACACCTTAAAACTATATTTCTATAAACTATATATATATATATGCTAAAGTTTACCCAATACAAGACCCAAAAGTCAGTCAAAATAGAGGGTTCTATGATAAGATATTTAAGTGTTATGTGCTTTTTGGCTCTGAAATAAGTTCTAATGTCAAGATTTATGTATTCATAGTTGATCGGCGCTGTTAAATCCTAAAGAGAAAAACAGGAATCAAATATGCGAAGTTGAGCACTTATTTGGTTGTGCACGTTTCAATATGCATTAGTAGATTATCTATTGGTTCGAATCACGCCATGGTCGTTTGTCTATTCCCAGTTGATTTAATTTATTGCAACGGAATAACATGCTTATCCCAATCCCCATTTAGAATTGTTCTGATGAGCTGTTCTCCTTAGTGCTTCGACCGTATGAACTGAAGCGTTCTACTAGATTGGAGATTAGGTCTCACCATTTTACTTTTGAACTAGCGTAATGCAACCGTCAGTTTTATTCTAATAGTTTCTTCTCTCGCACTTCTCGCCTCATTGAGTCATTTAACATTCATTCAAGCCTGATTTCTTAATCTTTAGGACTTACGCCTATGTCACATTGAAACAATAGTTCCTATACAATCACCGAAATTAAGCAATGTTGAGCCTGGTCATTACCTAGATGGGTAACCGCTTGGGAATACCAGGTGCTATAAGCTTGGATGTGCGGATGGTGTAATGTATAACGGCTCGGAATTGTTAATCGGAGACCCGAGTTCCAATTCCAGTCGTGTTCGTGATATTCCCTTACGTGCAAATACCCACCTCTTCTTACCCCAGGTTAATTGGTATAACTTGCGACCGTCGGTTTTATTCTCCCTTTCGATATCTTGCCTCCCTTCTATCTAAAACCCTCAAAAATTTAAATGCAACGTCATCCGCCATCTTGTGTCTTCATCTTCTTCTACTGTCATTTCCCACCACCTCCTCCCCAATGTCTTCTCATTTTCCCCGCTCCCTGTAAACGCCTGCGTCCTTATCGCTTTGCCTGGGATGAAATGTTTAAAAAAAAGATATAATTTCTGACTTAATTCACTGGCCAAGAAAAAAGATATCATTTCTCATTTATTTCACCTCAAGGTTTCTTACGAGGTTTACAGAACCTCCTAACTAAGTGTTTCAGGCATTAACTTAGTTACAAGGTTTTTCCCTTAGTCGTACACTGCGACCTGGTTTCCTGCAAGTCACCTGACCAATCTCTTTTGGTCGTCAGAGCCATTCCTCAGCTCCTCGTCTATCCTAGGGTATATTCATCCACTGTGAATACTTCACAGCTTACAGCTTCCATTTACTCCCAATATAGTTCAGTTTCCTTATCTACATAGCCAGGCGTGACATTACCCCCACTCCCTATACAGAAGGAAACACATTCGGAAATCCGAAACTATGAAAGCTACTTATCGCCACAAACAATTAATTTTTCCACAAAAAATTAACTCACAAAATTCCCGAATGAATACTTAATTCTTAAACCAATGAAAGAAAATGACACAGACACGGCTCTTAAATTAAAAAAATGCACGGATTGTTTCAAAACTGAACAAACATTTATCAGTTAATTGCGATCAACAAAATAATTCTAAACTTTTCTAAAAGACAAAACAGAACAACAAAAAATCAGTCTCTCACTAAAATGTTTCACCAAAATTGACATTGTCGCATCATTGTGTATGCGTGAGTATGAGTGTTCAGTGTTCATATTTTGTCCTTTCTTTTTCTGTTCGTCCTTTTTTCATAACTTTTACTTGTCTGTTTATCAAAACCTGTTCGCTTGCACATGCAACAAAACCAGTCCTCTAACACTTTCAATATTTTTTCTAGATTTTTTTCATCATTACTTCTTATTTTGGTTTGTTGTTTAGATGGCCGTGTGTGTGTATGTGTGTTTGTGAGCCGTAAAACATATCATCATACAGATTTTTTCCATCTATCCTTATGTCTTCATTATTATCTTTGTTGAGTCCTCTATCTGAATATCTTCTCCGAACATTTCCATGTTGTGTCGTAAGCTTCATTCTGCTCCCCCACCCCCTCATTGTGGTAGATCCTGGTCTCGGCACCTATTCGATAACATGTTGCATTCTCGGCGGGAGTTCCCTAATCGTTTCGATTCAGTAACGAAAGACTCCAACACAAAGTGTGTTAACTTAACTATTGTTATTAATCATGTCGATATCTGCATTATATGACTATCCTGTGGAAGTCGCCCCCCCCCTTTCTAACACAAACAAGACACGTCTACACCTCTTCATGGTGAAAAAAAAACAACTTTCTGAAACGTTTCTCTTATCTCTTTCCTACGCTATCTCAGCTAATCAAAATAAACTTCCCTATTTTTGTTCACATCTGACCCCCAGCTGTCAACCTTCGGGGGTCCGAGCTGAGATACAATTCCACTAAAAATAATAATCTGCTAAACTATTATTTATCATTAAAACTCCCAGCTATTATAATATATGATATCATATAAAATAATTAAGATCATTTAATATTATGAAGTACATTTTAAATGTCAGTTTAGAATAAAGACAGCGACTAAAATTACATTCTTGGAAAAGAGAAGTTGAATTATTTCAGCACTTCATATATCTCTTTTACGCTTCCATTTTTTTATCATTTCACTTCAAGCAAGGCAATCAAGTCTTTCAGATGCGAAGAGTTAATGAGTGTGAAAGAATATAAGAAAATTAAAACATTGTCAAGCAGCGGGAGAACAATAAAAGTACAGGAATTTACACCGGAAAAGGATCTTGAATCAGATTGAATGTACTTGGAAAAATAAAAGAAATGGGAAAAAATTTAGGTGTCATCATTAATGAGTGTAATAACAATATTAAGATATTGATCGGTGAATTTCAGAGGATTAAAATAAAATAAAATTGACATAATATGTCCAGATTATTCAATCAACCATGCTTGAATGAAGATATGCTGCATATATATATATATATATATTATTATAAGAGATTATAATAAAACTTATAGAAATCGTTACACAAAAGTTTTCATGTTTCAATACAATGATTATACTTCTTCAGGCGATGGTGGTTCAATGATTTTTATGAAAATTTAAAAACAAAGTGTTACCTTTTTACCGAAAGTTAAAGGTCGGGGAAACATAAGGCTAAATAGAAAAGTAAAGCCCAGAGGATCGAGGTGGGTGTGTTATTTTTCATGACATGGTAAACAGGAACATCATTGACAATTGGTGAAAAATATATATATATATATATATATATATATATATATATATATATATATATATATATACTTTTCTGTAAATTCTTTTTTTTTTTCTGATAAGCCTTCCTCGTTGATACCTAGATTTGACACATTCAAACACAGTACTAGGCTGGGTCTCATCATTTTATAGTTGAAATGAGTAGATGCAACAGTAAGTTCTATATTAACTGTTTCTTCATTCGCCTTTTTGTTTGTGGAACTCTTTTCTGGTTTCTTGCTTTCCAGTCAACTTTGAACTTCAAAAATCTAAATACAATGTCAATCGTCATATAGGTAGCTGTATATATTTGTTAAAAGAATGATACCTGATTAAAAACTGCCCAAAACTTGATACAAATAGAGTTTAATTGTAAAACATTTTCGGCTATTATTAACAGATAATATGAATAGATTGTTTCATGCAAAAATCGTTGTTCTCTTCTTTAAAGACATTTTTGTTAAAAAATCTCCAATTTTGACGTAAAACAGGAACATTGAATTTTTACGGGTTTTCATAAAAAACGAAAGCCATATTGCTTGTCTGAGAAAAAGCCCTGTGATATGGGATGATGAACCAATTCAGCATTGATTAGGGCTAAAAAGGAGTAGAAGGCTAAAAAGATTACTAAGTAATTAAAACGAATATTAAAAAACATTCATCGTGTTTTCGTCAATTAATTTCTATCAATTTTGTCCCCTTACATAATTTTGACAATCACCAAGCTCTCAAGATATCATGAAAACAGTCAGAAGAACAAACCTTTCGTGTTAAAAATGATTTTCTATAAATTTTAAAGCAAAAATAAGTAATATTTTTTACTCAAATTAATCAAACTTTATTTTATCTAATATTCCTCAAATGAGGTTTCTGAAAAATATATCTTATTTTTGAAAGATTTTTTTTAAAACGGGGATTATTTTCTGTCAGATCTGTTAACATGAACAAATTTTTAAAATTTTACAGATAAAACAAGCAATCAAAATTTGGTTTCAAATACACCAACGAATTTTGATTACTGGGAATGTTAAATTTAATCAATTCTCTTGGAATTAAATCTAAAATTAACGTATCAAGAAATATTTATCTCTGTTTAAAATGCGTTTTAACATTAGGTATAGCCTTTTTTTTTGGAGATACCTACTTGACAGTCCTGGTATAACTACTTATATGCTTATAGGCAGTAGATCCCAATACCTTTTTATTCTTGAGTGTAATATTTGCTTTTCAAATTCTTTACTACTTGCCACTGCTAACGAGAACCATATCGAAGATTCTTTCGTGAGATTGGCGACCTCAGCATTCACAGTACCCCGCTCCTACCATCGCGAAATCTTTAAATTGTAGTCTCCAAGATATTTACAATAGGTACCAGTAATCAAATCTTATCTTCTGGGGGTAGGACGAGTACACTGAGCATTTATTTTCCATTGCACTATGGCATCGAAAATACAAAAATAAAAACAGAGGGAGGGAAAATAAAGAAAAGAGAATGAATAAATAGAGAAGCGATGGGGAAAGAGAGTGAGAGAAAGAGAGAGAGAGAGAGAGAGAGGGGGGGTGAGAGAGAGAGAGAGGGGGGGGGAGAGTTTTGTAAGAAACGTGCTCTGGACCTGAATTTGATCTTTAATTCCCGACTATAGAATTACGAAATAACTGTAAACAAAAATTGTGATTAACCAAGTTTAAGAAAGCCTGGCCAAAGGTCACAGATATAAAGCAAATAACTAAAATAAATTTAAAGTTGTAACGAGAAAAGATTTAGCGGTTGATCAATAATATAACAAAAGAAACTAATCCATTCTTTTTTGTCTTGTTTTTCCCACAGATAAACGTTGCAAGACAATCGTTACTCTCGCTTTTTCCATGAAAAGTATTTGACTATATTCCTTAGTTCCACGAGTGCTAACTTTCACTGCTAAGACACTCACATTGTAGCGAAGCAACCTGATTCCCTTCGTACCAGTCTGTAGCAGCTATTGATATTTCATTTCAATCGTCTATTAAACAGGAACCCCCTATCCACAAGACCTCTTTCCGTTATGATTGGTCTCACTCCGTGATTTTCTTCGTGACGCCCCTTGGACTGACATCTTTAACCTCCCAACTGACGGATGTGGCACAAGGCCAAAAGTATGAGTTAAGATCGAAAATACTATTCAGTTGTAATTAATCTAGTGCAACCTACAGCCTGCGGGCCGGATCCGGCCCGCGAAGACATTTTGACCGGCCCGCGAGCCTGATTACCAATGACTCTATTTTAACATAAGAGACGAGGCTTTCATATTTTTTATGACCCTTGGCTACATTAAAAGATAACAGAAGCGAAAGGAACGATAAAGTGAAAGAGGCCAGGGAGGGACTGACATGCGAGGTAGCAGAAATCTAAAGACAGTTAAACATACGCGCATTATACAAACATGCCTCATGAATGTGTGGATGATACCGCATGTGTACGTACGTAAGTGTATATGTTTGCAAGTATTTGTACTCGTATGTATGGGTATATGTGTTTCGTTTTTGTTTGATGTGTGTGTGTGTGTGTGGTTCGTTTGTGGGACAATTTTCAATAACATTTTTAAACCTACACGTCATAATTTCATCCATTTCACTTCGGTTGATTTTTTTCATTTTCAAGTATTTTGACGTTCCTTGAGGAAAAGTAATTTTTGTTAGGTGTTATTTTTAATTTTAGATTTTCTTTTGTTTTTCTGATTTCTCAATGTTTATTTCCCGTTTATGCGGGGTCTACGGGGATTTTTTGGCCGAGCCTACGGGAACATAGTAAATTCGGCCTTGTGCCACATGTGACTGCATGAGGCAGTTACTAAATAGAGTCGATGTCGGACGAAAGTAGTTGACAGTCGAATACGAAAGTAGTCAGCGACCACAACAAGATTACTCTGCGTAATACCTATTATATCATGTTCCTAACGATTTGTACGTCGAACCGATTTAGTGCAAATACAAGCCTCCACTGCGAAATAACTCCACAACACTAAGCAAATGACACAACCATTTACTCCTACCTCAATAGAAAAGCTTATCAGTCCGACAAGGTCCAAAAAGATCTCAAGACCGTCGTCAACTGGGTCAAGAGATAGATTGTTAATTTTAACGCCTCCAAAATAAAAACTTCTCTCCATTAATCATCTAAGATACCCCTGTCTGCCTTCCATCAGCCTGGCTGACGCTATCCTCCAGGAAAGTGACTCGTTCCACCTTCTCGCGCCCACGTTCTCATCTCACATGAAGTGGAGAGACTATATTGAATCTATTGCTAGGTCAGCTGCTAAGAAAGTCGGTTCACTGCGTCGGGCGAGACAATTTTCCTCTCTAGAATCTATCTTACATAACTATCAGTCTACCGTTCGTTCATGCTTATAATATAGCTGTCACATATGATCCAATGCCCCTGAAGCTCCTTGATAAGATCCAAAGAAGAATCTGAAATATTATTGGTCCTGATTTTCCGGTTCAATTCTAGTCACGTTCCCACGGCCGTACTGTTAACTTTCTATGTCTTTTCTATAAATACTTTAATGTTAATTGTTCGCTACGGTACATAAAGTTTTTGAATTTAAGCTCAATACTAGACTGGCTTCAAGATCCCATTAATTTACACTTGAGCTAGCTAGATGTAGCCATAAATTCTATGTTAACAGTTTCTTTTCTCGCACTTCTCGCTTGTGGATATCCCTTCCGGTTCCATGTTTTCCAGCGAAGTTTAATGTGCAAAAATTTTAATACAATGTCAATCGCTATCTACTGTCCTCTTGATTACTCTATTCGCCTTCTAGTCCTAATTCTTTCAAACCCTGTAACCCCTTTGTTTTAGTGACTTTACTGTCTTGTATGGACTGATACCGATTTAAAAAATCCAGTGGTTCGTTCTACTGGAGCAGCTTCTCTCCAATAATTTCCAAGATGATGCATACCTGTTCACTACAATCTTAAAGTGTTCGATCTAAGGTTAACCGTTATCTTCTTAAATTATCCCTATGAACTGTACCTCTTACTCTGTAATACACTACCTTGAGTGGCTCTTATATCTTGAACATCCTTGAAAAAAATTTCAATTTCAAATTATTTCAGTTTTTTAGATGAAGCCTCTCTTTATACATTGTTCTCTATTGTTTTCTTCACCTTACCGTTTTTGTTTTAGCCATCATAACGTTTTAAGTAAAATTATCCACCGACGGTTAAAATGACACGGATTGTGAATAAAAGTTTAATTTCCGAGGAAATGCGGACTTGCACAGACAGATGGATGTGGAGTTGTCGGCTCATCAACACCCCACCAACTTTTTAATGGAATTTGAAACTAAATAGAAGACTAACTTTATCATCTTCGTTTCAGTTTATGATAAAGCTAGTGAAATGAACTGTATCATTTGTCTCCAATCATTTCTGCCTTTAATTGTTAAAATAAATCAGAACATTTCATTTTCCTATTTTTACATTAGCTTCTAAAACTTTTCTCTAAGTCTGGAATAAACATATAAATCCCATGTTAGAAATAAGGTCAAACCAAAAGCAAAGAATCTGTGTATTTAAGATCAAACTAAAAAAAAGTTTACAAGGAAATAATAGGCCTCAATATAATGTTCATTTTATAAGATGAGTAGAAAAAATACAGAATTAGTACTTGATAAACATTTGATTTAGAATCCCAATACCTTTTTTGTGGTGTTCCTCTTGTCGCATCGCATATCCGGAATGTTTAATGAACTTGCACACGGAAGCTTTATGGCGAGACTCAGTGCGTATTAGATCTAGAATATGGGAAGAAAACACAACAATCACACGAAGAAAAAATAATTTAAAATTGCTAATCATGATATTTCTTTTCGAACTTAGGAGGTATAAAAAAACAAAACAATGTAGTTAAAATTTGGAGTATGGAGGCGGTAATATAATTTGTGGCATCATCATCATCATCATCATCATCATCATCATCATCATCATCATCATCATCATCAATAACCAGGATAGTAATAATAACAATAATAATTAAAAATAATAACAACAGCAATAATAACAATAGTAATAATAAATAATAACAATAACAATATTAACAGCAATCGTAATAACTACAATAACAATATTAACGATAATTACAACAATAATAACAATGATATTTACAATAATAATAACAATAACGATATTAACCACAATAATAATAACAATAACAATATTAACAGCAATAATAATAATTACAATAACAATATTAACAAAAATAACAACAATAATAACAATAATGATATTAACAATAACAATATTAACAATAACAAGAACAATAATAACAATATTAACAGTCATAGTAAAATAACAATAATAATAACAATATTAATAATAATAATGACAATATTAACAATAATAATAATAATTATAATATTAAAAATAATAACAAAAATATTAAAAAGAATAATAGGCCAGTAAAACAATAAAGTTTCATGAAAATGAATTTGTCTGTTGCAATCAGTCGGTAAGGATTCTTGTAGAATTCTTTGAAGAAAATTAAAGAAAGGAACTAAAAACATAGCTTCTACAAAAATAGTAAGTTACCATTGACAGACAACTGCCATTTCTTTTTATCTCACACTATCACACAAGCAGAAAACACACGCATACAAACACGCAAATATATATATATATATATATATATATATATATATATATATATATATATATATATCGACACACCTTCACAAACTCCTATATGTCAGTGCGTTTGGAAGGAACTATGAAAAGTGACGCTAATTTCATTTTTCTTTTTACAGAAAATAACGGAATTAAAAAAAAGATCAAAGGACTAAAAGCCAGAAGGGAAAAGGTTAAATTCGAAGGAAAAAATAAAACTGCGTGAAGTATTGCTGAAGGCATTTTGAAAGCTGAGATCGGGTGGATAGAAAACATCGAGAGAAGGTGGTTGAAAGAAAGAAAGAAAGAAAGCAAGAAAGAAGGGAAAATCGAAGGAAATAAATGACAAAATTGAGGCCAAAAATGAAAAAAATTAAATAAAGAACAATGGAAAAGATATATTAAGAAATAAAAAGAATCAACACTGAAAGAAGGAGAGTGAGAAAGAAAACAAGGAAAAAGAAAAGAAAGATCCCCGCTAATTCTATACAAAGAATGAATGTAAGAAAAAAAGAAAGAGAGGGAGAGAGAGAGAGAGAGAGAGAGAGAGAAAGAGACAGAGAGACAGAGAGGAACAATACATAATCTCTATTGTTGTTGGGTACTGAATAAAAACAGTAAATACTTAGAATATATTCTCGAGAAAATGTGTTTATGTGAGAGAAAAGATTCATTAAAGAAAGAAAGACGACGAGAAAATTGAATGGAACAAATGAGAGAAAACAAAATCAAACACGTCAGGAAAGGAAAAAGAGAAAATAAAGAAGCAAAGAAAATATAGAGAATGAATGCAAAAAAGTAAAGCAAGAGAGAAAAAACAGATAGAAAGAAATAGAAAAGCAGCAGGACACAAAATGAAAGAAAAAACAATAAAGAAAAAATGCAAAAAGAAAAGCGCTTTTTCAAAAAACGAATAAAAAAGCAAACGGAAAGAAAAGCAAAAGAAAACAGAAAAAAGCAGAGAAAGAAAAAAGAAAAAGAAAGACATAACTGGTAGAAAATATAAATATAAAATAGACGGCAAAATGAGAGAAAGAAACGAACGAATGAACGAAAGATATTGAAAACAGACATCACAGAAAGAAATAAAGTGAAATCGAAAAGAGAGTGTAAAAGGTAATAGAGAGAGTGGTTTAAAGCAAGTAAGAATTAGATATTGAGGTAAAAGAGTTAAAAGGAAAAGGATTCAAGATGGCGGTAAAAATTTTTAAAAATGAGAATCTCAAACTAAATGTTCGTATAAAATCTGAATAGAGAGAAACAAGAAAAAGAAGATAGAGTCGAATATAACAAAGAGAGAGTGAGAGAGATAGAGAGAGAGAGAGAGAGAGAGAGAGAGAGAGAGATAAAGAAAAAACAAGAAAACACAGTGACAACAAAAGGAAATAAAGAAAAATAACAAATGCTTGGCGAAAACTTAATAAAAGCTCAGAATAAGGTAAAAAGAAAAAAAATGTCATAAAAGCATTGAAGACGAGAAAAAACGGAAAGTAATCATTGCATGACTGCCGGCTTTCTTCTCTCCATTAGACAATACCGACAGCAAGCAGACATTTGAGTTGCCTTCACCTCGGAAACAATAAACAATTCCTGAAATATTTAGACAGAATTAACACC
This sequence comes from Acanthosepion pharaonis, assembly GCA_903632075.3. Classification (NCBI taxonomy): domain Eukaryota; kingdom Metazoa; phylum Mollusca; class Cephalopoda; order Sepiida; family Sepiidae; genus Acanthosepion; species Acanthosepion pharaonis. The sequence continues at coordinate 149,822 of CAHIKZ030005602.1, forward strand.
GCTGTCTTCTTCCATACCAATAAAGTCGGTTCATTTCTTTCTTTATTAAAGGAGTCTTTTCTTGAGAAAATCTATGATAAAAATTGTAAAAAAAAAAAAAGTCCATCAAGAACACTATATGTTTTATAGGAACATAAATTTTAGCACAGATAAAATTTCTTTAATTACATCCTCGTTTAATCCGGTGATTTCTTTTTTTTAAATTTAGTGAAAATTTTCCTTCCCATTTAATTTGAACTTTAAATTATAATTATTATTGAAAGTATGAAGCTAAGATTAGTTAATTTGTATCCATATTAACGAATATATACTAATGATATTGATTGATGGATTCATTTTCTACGCTTTATCAACCCTTTGCAGGTTATTTAAAGCCACAAAATATTTTTGGATTGTAAGATATTTATGAGTTAATAATGGTTTAGTGATAAAAATCTTGTATCATTAAATTATTATACACATGCTTTATGGATATTGGCTCAGAATGAGAAATCGGGGAGGCGAGTTCGTATTCCAGTCGGGTTCGTTACATTCACTTTGGGGAACGTATGAATCAAGCTATTCTGGGTCCTATAGCCTCGGATGGCAACCAGTTTACCGCAAAAAGAATCGGCAGCCTACTGTAGGAAAATCTTCTGCCTAGTAAATCATGAACCGAAAGGGACATGATCACCGAAGCGTGTATCACGTAATAATGCCCACGAAAGAAGAAGGAAAAGGAGAATTAAGGCAAAACTAAAATGAAAAGAAAAAACCTGCTCCAGGTCTTCGGACGGTCAGAAAGTGGTTTGGCAGACTGCGTCAGGGTGAATTTTACCGAAACGATCAACCACACTTCCGACATCGATAAAGACGCTCTGCTTGCCATCGTGGAGAATAAACCGATTTCGACGGAACCGACTGCTAAGCATATGAAAATCGATATCTGAACTGCTTTGCGCTATTTGAAGAGACCTGGGTTCAAGAAAAACGGTCGATTTTGGCAAATCGAAAAGGTGTCATTTTCTACCACGCTTTCAGAAGCAGTTAAATGGGAAACTCTTCATTGCCCATCGTATTCTCCTGTCTTGATTCCGTCAGATTTTCATTTGTTTCGGTCTATATAAAAATATTTAAATGACAAAAAATCAACAGAGCCGTTTTAGCGAGTGTCCTACCGATCAGTGTAGCCTACCACCATATTTGTATCCTAGATTCTCTAACGGAAGAGGAAAAGGAAAAACGGAAGGCGAGATACCATTTTTTGTTATATTATAAAATTAAAATAAAATAAGAAAATTGACTAAAAAATCATAAAACAAAATGTTTGAAGCCTTTAAATAAAAACATTCTGAATGTTTTTACCGTACCGAGAAAAAAACTAGGGAAAATGCCTTAATAATGTAGGACAAAAATGTGGTGGTAGAGTAGACACTAAAGCAGAAACTGATTGCTAGGAGACACACTAAAGCGGCAGCAAATTGACTGTGTACAGTCATTTGAAAATTTCCTCACAAATGTTTTTCCAACAAGAATACGAAGTTTCTACCAAAATGGTATTAATATACCTGTAGATCGATGAGAGACAGTTGTTTAAAATAATGGCGACAATGTACTTGATTAATAATGTTTTTGTCAGTATGTAAAATTTCGTTTTTAATTTTCTAATTAGGCAGGAACATTTTCACAATGATCTAATATATGGGAAAAAAGAAAGAAAGAACGTAATAATGCAAAAGAAACAGGAAGAAAAGGGAGATAAATCATAACTAAAGAAAAAGTGAGAAACTGAGAAATAGAGAGAAGAACAATTACTTGAAGCCAGAGAGAGAGAAAAGTAGAAAATTTTAGTTGCTCAATATCAAGGTTTATAATAAATGTATATTACTTTTACTATCTAGGTAAAAAAAAAAAATTGGTTGCTATAAAAGTAAAAATTATACGGTAAAGTACTGCCAAAGAACTCATTTATCCCAACTGTTAAAATCCGTTGTGTTGTTGATTGCATATAACTGTCTCCCACTTGACAATTTATCTCGTCAGAATCGATATTACACATTTATAAGTCTACTTACTATTCGTCCATGCATTGAATATTGATGCTACATTTGTTCTGGTGCTCATGCTATATATTTAAATATTCTTGATAAAATACAAAAAAAAAAAAAAGAAGAATCTGCAATGTTATTGGTTCTGACCTGGTATCTCAGCTTCAGTCACTTTCCAACCGCCCTGATGTAGCTTTTCTTTAATTTTTTTTTAATAAATATCTTCTTGTAATTGTCCTGATGAGATTTACTCTTTGTTACATAAGAATTATGTATTTAAGTGCAGTACTAGATTGTCTGCAAGGTCTGTCCTTTTACAGTTGAAATGTTTAAATATATGTGGTAACTGTTTCTCGTTTGTGAAAATCACTTCCGACTTCTTCATTTCCGGTCAATTTTGACCTTCAAAGATTTAAATGTAATGTCAATTTTCATCTTGTCTTTTTAAATTCTGTTCTTTTGTTGTCTTCGCTTAATAATGATTTTTTCCCCTGATATACTCTCATACTTAGTCTTAGTGGCTTTATTGCGTCTTACGTTTTAATGACTTTATTGCCTTGCTTGGGCTGAAATGATTAAAAAAGCAGTAAATTCACAACGATAAAGTAAACACAAGTTGACTTAAATAAAATTCAAAGTAGTTCCGTTGACAGATTTCGCGCCACAACATGTCTTCATATAAGTAAGTAAATTGCGGAGGAAAAGAAATAATAATTATTTACATTATTTACAGTTGAACTAATATCTTCATCTTTGTTTTTATTATCAAAATGTTTCGACAGTTTGCCCTCCGCTATTTTTCAGGTTTCTGTGGATCAGCTTAACTTTTTTTATTTGATGATCAGTGGCTTCGGATCTTCGTTATAAGGTCACCTGGTTAACAGTTTTCTAATTGCTTCATCCGACTGGTAGTAAGGAGCCTTAACACAATGTTAGCGCTTAAAGAGGTTGCTCTGATCAACTGTCGTATCTTATCGGAATATTTGTAGCAACATGTCGCGTATGGGTAGGTATTTTCAGCGGGCAACTCTGAGACCACAATAAGTTTTAGTCTAAGACAACTTCTGGTCAGTTAGTATTGTCATAGACGACAGATAGTGATAACTATTTTGTCCCCTTTCCTTTTCATTCTTAAAACCAAATTTTCGTATAACAGACACAATGAAAAGAAATACGAGTAAACAAAATATCACCCGCTCACCTCAGCCTTTCTTTCTCCAATATAATCGTTAACTTTTCTTCTGTGTACAGTATTTTCTCTTGAAACTGTCTCCAGATATCTTCGCACCTTGCGAAACTAATTTAAATTCTTCTGCCTCAGTCAATGAATTCGCTGTTTCAGGCTATCTTCCTCTTTGTCAAAAGGATTCTAGAATACGTATACATGGCGTTGGTATCTGTATTTGGGAAAATCTTCCAGTGGCAAGGGAATTGTCTCTAGAGACCCCAAATGATTCTTTCATAAGCACTCCATTAGACTTTATAGATTTAAGCACAGTACTAGATTGGCAACATGGTTTCATCATTTTAAAGTTGAAATGGCTAGATGTAACCGTAAGTTCTATAACCATAAGTCCAATGGTAACAGTTTCATGTCTTGCACTTCTCACTTGTGGAACTATCTTCCGATTTCTTACTTTGCAGACAACTTTGATCTTCAAAACTTCAAATGCAATGTAAATCGTTATCTACTGTTTTCTTAATTTCTCTTCTTATATTGTATTCGCTCCTTAATAATGTTTCTCGTATATTCTTTCACACTCAGTAACCCCTTATGTTGTAGTGGCTTTAGTATCTTGCTTATGGTGAAGTTATTAAAAACAAATCGTAAAATTATTAAATCGATTTGACTCAAATATTTTCGACGCGTGACTTTTCCAAATATTCGGAAAATCGTAGAAATGTCTTTAGTTTCCACAATTCCTTATTACTTCAGCAATCTTTCAACTTTTGTCGGTCTGTTCCGACGCTTGAACCCAACCATCAGTCCTAAACAAATGGAACCGTGACGAATCGAACTAGACCAAATTCTACGTTTCAATTAGCGTGTCACGAATCCAGATCTCTGTCCGATGCCATGGTGATAACAGCCATATCCTATTAGGACTTCTGCTCCTATATTCCATGAAAGCTAAAAACCGCTGAACAGCCAGGCTGGCTATAAATTTGGCACTTCCTGGCACATCGAATGAGAATGGAATTTGAGCCAAAGTTTCTTGTTCTATTACTACATACACTTCTAACCAGACGCTTCTGGCCACAATCTTTAAGGACTCGTTCATAGTGAGCAATAATATCTGCAATTATGGAACTATTTCGAGTACACTCTTGATACACTAGAGATGTCAAATGACCTGGCAATTCCAGAAATAGAATGTCACATATGTCTATCACTTATTATCATGCCCTAATCGAACTCATGTCGCCTTGGCATCATCACCGATGTTCAGACTGACTCACAAGATATCAGAGCTCAACTGATAAAGGTCAGGCTATTTCAATGTCATTAAGATATCTTGGGGCGTAGAGGCTGCGAAACAGACAAGTGTGCGAAAATTTTAATTGAAAAATTCGGGGCTACTCCCTTGGATTCCTTTTTACACTAATAGTCTTTGGAAAGTCACGAATCTGGTTATAAAAATCAAATTGCAGGGTAGACTGAGCTCTCTCTTGCTTTCTTGATAACTAAAATCTTCAAAAATTTAAATGTAAGTCAATCACCATATTCTGTCTTCTTGATTTCTATTCATCTTTTTGTCCTTTCCACTCAATTTTACTCTCTGTAACCGGCTGCGTACTAGTGGCATTCCTGCCTTTCTTGGGGCGAAAAATAAGAGCAGGAAAACTGAATAACGAGAAGAAAATGGGAAATTACAATTTTACCTTCGCCAGAAATGTATAGTAATTCACAGATAAGAAGGAAAATGATTATGTGGGGTGTTATAATCACTTACGTCTTGAATTGACATGGCATTAAAAATGTATGATGATGTCACATATTGATGTCACCTTTTCATCCAGCCGTCCCATAGATTTTAGCCCGTCAGTAAAGTTAGAGAATTTTTCTTAGAAATGAATTTGCGATTAGTTGTATGATAACTTTTATACTTATGTTGCGAAATACTGTGCATCCGGGTTTGGGAAAATATATCCTATTCAATTTGTTCACTACACCTGTCATCTTTAGAAGATTGTTTTGCTCAAAGCAACATTTACATAGATGGTGGTTTTATAAGTTTCAAAATATCGGATAATTCTTAGAAAAAAATCACCGAAACCAAGTTAACATCATTATTCTCACGGCAAATGTAACACAATGTCGAAAAAAATTGAGATAATTCTTTAATGATTCTATGAATTTATATGAATAAAAGATTTTGTTGAAATGTACCAGAAACTTTTGCATCAGTTTAATAATAATAGTGACTAATATTTCAAAGACCAAGAAGTTATTGCAGCAACTTCAGGGGAACAATTCTTAATTCTCCGTCTAATCCCGTCTCTTGCGTTAAGGGCGAGGATTCTCTTAAAATATAGCGAATATAAAAACCAGTGTAAAAACCACACAGAAATAAAATAAAATAAACTAAAAATATACAGATTGAAAAATATCATAAATCTTGCACTTCCGAACTTTCTGGAAACGAAAATTATCTGAAATTGAAAATTTCGCCTTATCACTCTTTCTGCCGGGTATCTTTTTCGCCCCGTCTTTTTTTTTTATTCTTTGTTTATTTACTTTTATTACAGAAAAAGAATTTATTAGAAGATTTTTACTTTGTGAAATTTATTGAAAAATCGAAAGCGCTTCCAGTTTTTATTTGTTTTTCTTGAGACGAGAGCAATGCCATTTGGACGGAAAATGGAAGATTCCCTATCTTTTTCGGAATAAAATAAATCACAGAGAAAACGATACATTTTATGAGAAAAAAAAAAGGCAAAGAAAAATGCTTATAATAGCGTTATTCTGTCAATAACGCTTGCATTAATACCAAGCCACTGATCTCCCGTTTCTCGCTTGTTCCCAACGTATTTCTATAGTAAAAATATTTACAGACCATTTCTACAGCAAACACATTTACATTGCATTTTTATTTCAAGAGCGTTTGCAAATAGTTTATAATAAATTTATACAGTATAATAATTTTCAATGCATTGCTAGATTTATTTGCAATGACTTCTAGTGAAATAATTAACAATGCTTTTATGTTATGCATGTAAGAGTTTGACTCAGTTAAGCTTTGAATTTTGACTATGGAAAAACCTTTTCCTCATTTGCAATACAAATTCTTTAGTAAAATATTTTATTAAGGAATTTACATAATAAACTTATTTACAAGTGATATACTGTAAAATTATTTACATAAACTTCTATTGTAAAATAGTTATATTAGGATTTAATTTATACACAGTTATATTGTCAACAATACTTCATTTAATTCATGACCGATTACAATCCCTGAAAGGATTTTTCTAGTGATTTCATACACGAAAAAATCACTTGGCTGATTCACCTTCGTGCAATGATTAGTGAATTCTTTAGTTGATGATGATTTCTATGCTGAGTTCGATCTTCACTGGGTACTGCAAAGTTGTGCCTGCATAACAGATTCGCTTATATTAAGTAAACAGATCGCTTACCGCCGAGAAGAAATGCGTTCTTGTGTGAGACTAAGCTAAGTTTAGTAAATATCATAGCGTTTTACCAGTTGTAGTAAGATCATCGAAGTTAAGCAACGTCGATCCTAGACAGTATCTAGATGGTTTACCGCTTGGGAATGCCAAGTGCTATAAGGTTGGGTGTGCGGGTGGTGTAATGAAAAACGGTTCGAAAATGAAAATCGGAGAGCCGAATTTCAATTCCAGTCGGGTTCGTTATACTCACTTACACGGAAATGCCCTTAGTAATGTTATGAATCCACTTTTTATCCCTCCAGCTATGGGTTAATTAATAAAAGTTGTATCAGTAATTCATTATTATCTTAAATAATACTTACAGACTAAAGATACTTTCTAGCTTTAAATAATCTTCAAAAGGTTGATAAGCCGTAAAAATCAACCAATCATCAAACAAACACCAATCCGTTTTTGGAACAATAGTTAGTAAGTTAACACAACATAATTTAAAAGTGAGTTCGATCCTAACTGGATGCATTGCATGGACTTGAATTATACTGCATTTTCTGGGCTATGAGTCATAATTCAAAATATATCGATATATGAAAAATGCCGGGTTTTGCAGAGAAAATGTGCAATATGCTTCATCGTCATGTTTTTTTTATTTTTGTGTAAGAATTTAAACAATAGCATGTTATTGTTCCGTAGTAATTGTTATAAACGAAGTAAAAATTCATGCCTGTTCTTCTTTAATTAAAACATATTTTATAGTATTATTGCATAAAGAGAGCCATAGTAGTTAAAATAATATCTATATAATAAATTGTCTAGGTTTGAAAGAAAACAATCCTTCATCAGATCTTACAAACTGGCGTTAGAGAATCACAAAAAATAAACTTTAGCAAATACCAATGAAAACACACCCCCAACAGCAGCAATAACTAAAACAGATAGAACATATAACTAGAAGGGAAAATAATGATATAGTATGTAATAGATGTTGACTTTACACATTACCTTAAACAAAATTATAGGAAGGAAACTCAGTATTAGAAAGAGTGATAACAGTGGAGGTGAACTCTTTATTTTTCTGAAGAACTGTTTAAAGTGAGATATTTTATAAAGTTCAACCGTCAGACTGTTCGGGCTTTGAATACAGAATATTTCCTCCATGGGATCTCGAGCTAATTTTTAATTTATTACCATTATCACCATGAAAACAAAAAATCCAAAATGCCAAATTTAGTTCTCAGAATCGGCTCTTTCTTTGTGGATCCTGGTATTCATTATACAAGCATCGTAGAATATCATTGACTGCTTTCTTGCCCGTTGTGGAGTTATCTTTTTCATATTATCATTGCTGAATCGCTGTTTTCTGTGTACATCCTTCATGGGCCTCAAAAGATGAATGTTTGAATCTGACAGTACAGGGCTATAGGGTGGATGAAGCAAGTCTTTTCTGCTATGCGTCGTGTTTATTTCTCTGATGTGAGGATTTGCATTGTCATGTTACAATATCACATCATTCATCTTGAAATGTGGTCACGATCGAAGAAGTATTGCTTAGCGTTTTCACAATGTGGTCCCGAGAGAATCAGGATTTATAATTGCTCCACTAGCAATATTACTGAGAACATTATAGAGTGTGATTCAGTTCTCGTCCGAGAAAAATGGGTTTGCTCAGACGATCAAAATAGACAGTGGCCATCACATAGCATTCTGTTTTAATCTATTCTTCTGAGTCCGGTTGGTGTCAATTCATTGACTTTCTTTGGCTTAAAAACACAATTCTTTAGTCTAAAAACACAATTCTCATGTGCTACCATTATCTTGCTTAGAAATGTGCAACCTACGTTGTCCAACTCCAGAAACTTTTTCATACTACAATGGTCTGCATTTCCATATATAGACTTGTGCCATAGTGAGAAATTACTTTGGAGTAAGTTTGAGTAACCAAGAGACTGCACTATACTGCAGGGACTAAAATGGCTCATCTGACGGATTTTATAAAGTTTTTCAAAAGCAATTCATATATCAAACTAGCAGCATGGCCCGGCGTTGCCCGTGCTTGATTCAAAAATCGTACGACTCATACAGCAATCGCTATCACTTGCTTAAAATATTTTTGCCCTTTTTTGCCTTTAAAGGAGTGCCCTTTGCCGTGCTGATGTTGCTACATGCCTTACTTGTTGCCTATCTCACACTGCGAATTTTTCTAAGCTCTATACTAAACATTAAATCTGTTACGAAAAAAAAAAAATGACACAAAACGATCAGCTTTAAAAAAGGATTCGTAACTGGAAAAACCGAATGAAAAAAGAATGTTAACAACAAATACTTTTTCACACCCAACCCAGTTCTGCGGAATCAGAATCAACGTTGAGTTTAAGCAAGCGAATGAGCCAATTGGAGTAAAGTGCCATGCAGATTTAAATTTTTCCCACTTGCGACAAATGCAGCTATCGATATTTTTTTGCATGCTAGCATGCTAATTAACATTCGTGTCAGTCAGCTGTTGGCTCTCACGCTGGCTCATAGAATCTTTCTGCCTATTCGTGGCAGCCAGTTATAGGCTCTCACTCTGGCCAGTAGAAAATGGCCGCAAACTACATGAAAAGTGCCGTAGAAGCATGAAAAAATAGATTATTTCCACTATCTATGGGAGTTGGGAAATGCAAAATGGGTCTTGGCCTTTCCACTAACTTGGAGCATGTGCATGTAAATTTTGGTGCAAATCCATCGAAAATTGCGGCCGTACATTCGTTACACACACACACACACACACACACACACACATCCTGCCTTTTATAGATAGAGTTGTAAGTATCAGCCTTTTTGGTTTTATCCACTTTAGTAGCAGTAGCTGGCCTGCCACTACAGGAAATGTTACTAAGGTTAATTACTCCATCGTCTCTGCCATTGCCATTGACTTTGACCCCTCTTACTGTGCTAACATCAACTGCAACCTTTTCATAAAAGTTCACTATTCTCATGTGAATGCTTGCAAGACGTTCTCCTATCAAAAACAGAAATTCTATGGCCGTTTTCAACGTATGTTTAGAGCCATTAATTCCGAAATATGTTTATTAGTAAGAAAAGAAAATATGCACATATTCCTTTTGTCTTCTTGATATTGTTTATTGCTAAAGACCTAGGAAAATAAGGAAGTAGAAAATATTGTTAAAATGACCGACACTCAAATCATTTATATGAATTCTATGGACACACATAACTAAAGTTTAATATATTCTATCAATATACAATAGCTGTAAAATGTCTAACACTTTTAACAGATATACTGATGTCTCAGATTTTATTATATTGACTCAGATTGTGCAGTATGGTAGTAGAAGTTGAACTTGCCATCTATGATAATTTTTATAATATCTTTTGACTTGTTACATATAGAACTCTGCCCTATGATCTTCTGTTAATTGTAACAACTCCAAAAACAAAACTGCCCTTTTAATTGTCTGAGCTGACATTTTTTTTACGTTCCATCAGCATGGCTGATGCTAATGTACGGGAGAGTGACTCATTGTTCCTTTTCAGACTAAAGTTTTCCGCTGACATGAATTGGGAACTTCCTGTTGAATGCTAAGAAAGTAGGTTCTCCGTGTCATGTAATAATCTTTCTCACGAGTATCTTACATATTTATAAGTCTAACATGTCTCCTAACTTTGATTATTGCTGGTGCTCTTGCTATATACTGATCCAAAAGAAGAATCTGCATTGTCATTGGTCTTAACCTGGTATCTCGGCTTCAGTCACTTCCCCATTAGAGTAATGTAGTTTCCCTGTGATATTTTTTTTTGTATAAATACTGTAGTTCTGATGAACTTTCCTCTATAATAACTAGACTTTCTGAATGTAAGCGCAGTACTAGATTGGCGGAAAGGTCTCATCATTTTTCAGATGAAATGGTTTGATATAACCGCATGTTCTATATTAGCAACTTCCTTTCTCGCATTTCTCGCTTGTGGAATTCTCATCTTTTTGCTTCCTCGTCGATTTTGATCTTCAAAAATTAAAATGGAATTTCAATGTTATCTATGCTTTCTTAATTCGTATTCTTTTATTTTCCTCTCTCCTTTATAATAGATTTTCTCAGAATTTTTTCGCACCAAGTCTTGGTTTTAGTGGTTTTATCGCCTTGCTTGGAGTGAAATGATTAAAACAAATCATCCTATAAACATTGTTTGCTGTAGAATTAGTTTCAACTCATGCATAATGTTTTATTTGTCGCCAGTGTTTAACGTAGATTTCTCATCGTCAATATTTCGTTTTGACGTTATATAGCCTTTTGTTGAATTTCTTGTTACATCAACCAGAATTTATTTGCTCCCTCATGGGTCATTCATTTTTTTTTTATTTGGTGGAGCTATCTAGGACATTTATGAGTCTATTACGCAGAGCATCACGGTCCTGCATCAAGGTCGGAAGGTCATTAGGGTGTCATCCTGTGCCATAACATAGCTGGTCAATGTAGGTGGTTGCTTGGCGACCAACTCGTCTTGTTCTGTGTTTAACTGTCCAGAACAGTAGATCACTCTCAAGTTCTTATTTTGCTCGCCAGCATTGTCCGGTAAAGGGCATTCTGCGTTTAAATATTTGATACTTATTGACGGAACAGTTAACGTTACTATCGGCAAAAAATGATAAAATCCTTTCCCTAAAATGTTGTTAAGATCATTAGATTTCTTAACTCCACTGTTATCGCACTTTCTGGCACTCATGGAAGTTTTCTTCCAAATCTTTTGTTTAAGTTAGTGTGGAAATTCAACATCTTGATTGTATCGCTATTCACAATTTTAGTTACAGGTACTACCCATTTTAATTGTTGCTGCTGTTGGTAGTGTTTAGATAGATAGATAGATAGATAGATAGATAGATAGATAGATAGATAGATAGATATGAACTTTCTGGCATAGATAGATAGATTGATAGATAGTTAGAAAGAAAGAAAGAAAGAAAGAAAGAAATAGGCTGACGGAGACATATACAATCTGACATAGATGGATAGATTAATAGATATGAACAGTCTTTGATAGATAGAAACAGTCTGACATAGATAGATAGATAGATAGATAGATAGATAGATAGATAGATATGTACAATGTGAGACAGATATGAATAGCATTTTATAGGTATATAGATAAATAGATAGTTATTAACTGATGGATAGATAGTAACATACATACATATATACATATTAACTGACAAATATAGCGCAAAAAGTATGAATATATTGATAAAATAAATTGATAGATTTATATTCACCAGAATAGAAAAAGAAATATATATTTTCGAACAGATAATACCTTAGCATGAATAGAATGCTGGGAATCTTAGCTTAGTTTAATACAAGTTAATTTATGTGGAGCATCCAATGAAAATTGAACTAAATACATAGTAATCATAGCCTACGAGAAAGTTCGCTTATCATTATCCTACGTGAAGACGACTAAGACTGATGTATATAAATGTATCGTTGTGAATAAATTGATATAGGCCATGACAGTGTGGTATTTATGTGATCAAATATCAGATAGTTTACATCTATAAGATATAATTTTAGATAATCTTAAGATTTTCATTCCACCTAAATATCTCTCAAGAGATTGACATTGATGACAGGAGGGTTATTTCTCTTGTTGAATAAGACATGTAATTATTTAAACATCATTCCCCTGTTTTAATGAAGGCCCCACACGTAAGCGAAATAATAAAATAATGTTCACCCTGTATAAGACCAAAGAGCCAATCAGCGAGGAAAAGAGGATTATAGAGTAAGTGGCACAGTTTATGGGGATGTCTAGGGAAGATAACTGTTGACCTTACATTTGAACAGGTTAAGATTATAATGATCGGGAAGCATCATCTAGGGATTTATTTCCACAAAGTAGCGGTTCGTAGGAAGAAGCTGTTCGAGGGGAACTTATATAATACCTGTGTCATACGAAAGGAATGAGGATTGTTCGTTGCAATGTGCGCGGCATGTGGGGTCTTAGCTGTGAAGGCTAGAACAGGTTGATGTAAGGAATATGGAAGAAGCTAAAAATCAAATTGACTACAAAACTATCAACAAAAGATTCAGGAAGACAATGGGTCACTGAAAAACCTATCCAAGTGGCGACTGCAAAAGCGACCATTGCCCTGTTATATGTGAACAGATAGCACATATAAATAAAAGGGGAAAATAATGATATATAATAAGATGTTTACCTTAAGCAAAATGTCAGGAAGGAAACTCAGTATTAGAAAGAGTGATAACAGTAAACACAAACTGTTTATTTTCCTTAAGAGCTGTTTTAAGTGAGATATTTTGAAACAAGGGAAACTGAAGAAGCCCAACACAGCACGCAAATTGCAATACAACAAACTCCTGAGCGATCCGAACCTGAAGGAAAAACACATGGACACTGAGAAAGGAACATAGGAGAGACAAAATGCAAATGGAAACTCAAAATGGGGCGTACTAAAAGAAGCTTTAGTGACATCAGAAAACGATATCATCCCAAAGGAGAATGGACGAAAAAAACAAAACAAATGGACCACTGATGAGATTCTCGACATGATGCAAAGGAGACAGAAACCTTTGCCAAGATACTGAACGGAATACAGTAAATTACATAACAAAATAAGGACCAAATGCAGGCATGATAAAGAAGAGTGGCCAAACAAAAAATGTGCAGAAATAGAGAGACTGATTACCACAGACAAATGAGATATGCATAAACAAATAAGGGAACTAACAGGACAGAAGACATACTCATCAAAAGGCTGCATAAAATCCAAGGATAGAACGCTTAGAGTAGGAAGAAATTCTTCAGAGGTGGAACGAGTACATTGGAGATCTCTTCCACGACAAAAAGAAATAACCGGCAATATACAGAATTCCCGACGGGCCTGGAATTCTAAAAACCGAAGTAACTGGCTAAACTGAACAGAAGCAAGGCGGCAGGGCTAGACGGAATTGTAACTGAGATGCTGACAGCCTTAGATGAATTTGGTATAGACAAGATTACAGAAATAATAAATGAAATCTACAAGAGTGGGGATATACCGGAAGATCTCAGCAGAACACTTTTCAGAAGAAAGGCGCAAACGAATGTGAACTCCACGGAACAATCAGCCTAATGAACCACATCACAAAACTCATTCTGATGAATAGAGCGCGCAGAAGAATCAGGCCAGGGATAGCCTAAATAAAGTGCGGGTTTGTTAAAGACACCGGAACAAGGAACGCAATATCCCTGCTCAGAGTATTGTCAGAAAGAGCAATACAAATGCAGAACATGCACTTGTGTTTTATAGACTTTGTAAAGGCGTTAGACAAAGTACGCCACAAAGGTCTGTTAGAGCAACCTTGGCATATTTGAGAAAGACATTAGATTAAACAAAAACAAGTAGTGGCGTCAAACCACCTGCATAAAGATAAAAAAAAAATGAGTTCAGCAGATATACAATACAGCGAGGCAATTACGAGGAAACTGGAAATCCTACCAGAATTTATCATTGGTGGCTACAATCTATTAACATAAGATGATGACACTGCTGATAGAAGACACGGAAAGGACACTACAAAACTGCCTACAGAAGGTAGCGAAGGAAAGCGAGAAGAAAGGACTAAGCATAAACTACAAGAAGACAGAATGCATGATCATCAGCAAAAGGTCAAAGACATTAAAATCAAGCAGGAGTAGAAATTTAAATATCTGGGAAGTGTTCTGACAGAGGACGGTAAGAGGCATTAGAATGACCAAAGACGCATTCCAAAAGCTAGGCAGAGTATTACGAGACAGGAGGATTTCATTGGCAACAAAGAAAACAGTACTGAACTGCTACGTGATATCTGTCCTCCTTTACGGCAGCGAATGTTGGACGGTCTCCTCAAAGATGAAGAAGAGACTCGAGGCAACGAAGGTATGGTTCTACAGAAGGATGCTAAAAATACCATGGAGCGAACATGTGAAAAATGATGAGATTTTGGACAGGATTCAAACAAAGAGGAAACTCATATTTAACATAAGGAAAAGGCAGTTGAAATTTCTGGGACACTTAATGAGAAAGAAGGGCTTGTAAAATTTGGTACTTAAAGGACAGATAGAGTGAAAGAGGGACAAGTGAAATAAACGCGTGACAAGCAAGTGGATGACAGAACAGAGTCTGTGGAAATAACAAAAAGACAAAACTTATTGAGAGCTACAAGGGATAGGAGGAAGTGGAGAACCATGATCTCCTACACCAGGAAGGGACACGTCACATAAAAGAAGAAAAAGGAAAGTATTTCGACTGAACATTTTCCATGGAAATATCGATAGAGTCGTGAGAGGCGTGCAACGGTTCGTTTGAGGGAAAGAGGTTGGAGAGTGGAAATATTTCATCACCCACAAGGGTGCGGAGCCTCTTTTGGATTCTATCGAGACAGGAAAGGGAAGGCCAGACAACTCCTGCCCATATGTGGAAGCAGCAATCTATTTCCAGTCTGGGCTAGCTCTTGTACAGTTAGAGGCTGCCAGGAGGTGTCAAGTAATTTTTTTAAGTCGTACAGGGAACCGTACATTTTTCTAGTATTTTTAACGATGGATCATTTGTTCGAGTTCCACTCGAGGTCCGGCTTGAGTATACTTTCCAATAGGCGCTCAAAATCCAGGACACTCATTTATCGCAATAAGCAAAAATTCAGAATGCGCTCGATGATGATGGAACGTCACTAGTTTGATTTTAGGGGTATTGAATGTGACCAGCGAGTTTTCCCCTATTCAGCTATTAAGCTAGATCAGAGGAGAGATCAGCTACTCAGCTCTGGTCATTAGCATAGATATTCAAAAAAGTTCAGAGTATATTCTTATTAGTCATGCGTTGTAACCAAGAAAGGTTTACTGAATGAAGAATAACCAAAATGGGGGATGGAAATTAATCTTTATAACATCTCAAAATACAATAGTCGCCAGCGGCGTGAAGTAGTTAAATCATTGGTAGTGGTGGTCTATTTAGACAGCATATTACCCCTATTTACAAAAGTGCCCAACGTATTTTTAAGGATTGGGACATACTTGTTCATAGGTACGGTATATAACATCACTCACACACACACACACACACACACACACGCATATATATATAAACATATATTGTTTTTCAAACTAGTCACTACACATTACATTGCATCTAGACATGTGGTTCATTTTGTTTTTTCACGTGATTTGACGTCATAGAACCGCATCTTGAACTTACGAACTGCGTCTGCTATTTCGCGACCGTTATCGTCGCATAGCAATCTTCTATGTCAACATAACAAAACATTATCTTCGATGATAAATATCTTTGTTAAATGTTCGTATAGCCACTCTGAAGATTTCTCATGTGAACCGAAAGCTTTGATCAAGGACCAACTTAATAAAAAATATCCAAATTTTGGACAAGTTTTGTCTTGATTTTCACCCGAAATGAAAATAAATATACGAACATATGAACGAACGGCACATGATCGGACATAGTAGACATATATGTGTAAATAATGATCTGCTGCCCATTACACTATATATATATATATATATATATATATATATATATATATATATATATATATATATATATATATATAAAGAAATATAGTCTTAAGGTGTGCTATATTTATGGGATAAAGTGCTCAATATCAGAGATAGAGCGTGTGTAAATATAAAAGTGAACATAGAAGTCAACACTTAGAGGCGACAGTCTGTTTCATGCTATATGCAATCGTCAGGCCACATATGCTGTTATTTTTCTCGGCTATTTATATATATACGGGTTAGTGGTGGATTGTGGGTATTCTATTATGGCGGTTATTTTTACCGGAAGTCGCTTTGTTTATTTATTTGGGTCAAGTTATATTGCTCGTTTTTATTTATTTATTTATTTAATTTTTTTTTGTTTCTTATTTTATTTATTTATTTATTAACGTAGTAAAAATTTGTTTATATCACGTATTTAACAGTTTTGTTTTGGTTTGAGAATTTAATTAAAGCTATTTGTTCAATTTTGGGGTTGGTTGTTGTAGTTCATTCTAACTATTATTTTTTTGGCGGGAACAGTTTTTTAATTTGGGATTGGTTTGTCTATTTATTTACTTGGATGATTTAGGTCAATTTATTTGTATATTTTCTCTTTTTGGTTTTCGGTTTTTAAGCAACATAGTATTTATTTATTTATTTTATTTTATTTTTTTTTTTAATAAAAACAGAATTTAGAGAGAGTGTAAGTATGAGGAGGAGGGAGATTAAACCTTAACAGAGAGAATTTTAGGAGAGATGGGTGGAAGGGGTTTAATTAAGAGAAAAAAATGAAAAAATAGCAAGGACCTATATTTCTATGTTCAAAAACACATGCGAATACACACAATAACATATACATGTATATACATACACATAGGCATGTACACATGTAAAAATATTAAAAAAAATATAAAAATAAATTCACATATCCATACATACACATATTCATCTATATCCATATACACACACTTCTTACATACATATACACGCATACACATGCACACACATATATATATATATACATATACATATACATACATACACATATATATACATACACACACATACATATGCATGTGTATGTGTGTATGCACACATACACATCCATACACACATACATACATACATACAAAATATATATATACACATATATATATATATATATATATATATATATATATATATATATATATACACACACACATACACATACATACATATACACACACACTTACATATACACACATACACCCCCCACATATATATATATATATAACCAAAAATATAAAAATATACAAAAAATACATACACACACATACATGCATATATAAACACATACATCCATCCGCATCCAGTCCTTCATATATACATACGGACATACGCATACGTGCACATAAACATATATACCTAAAATCTTACATTTGTATATAATTATTTAAACAAATAGACAATGTATCCCTATATCTATCTGTCTAACTATATATACACATATATCTACGTACATATACACCCATATACAAATATATATTGAGTACATACATATATAGTACATATATATATATATATATATATATATATATATATATATATATATATATATATATATATAGTTTTAAATAATTAAGGTGTTTTATTATTTAATCTGACATATTTCTTTCCCTTTAAATTATATTTTTTAGTAAATACTACTATTTAAATATGCATATCTTTTTTTCTTGTTTATTTTATGAACAGTGTTAATTTACTATATAGGCTTGTTCAGTCGAGCGAATTTAAAGAAAATGTGTCCTCAGGTAGGATTCGAATCTAAGTCAACCTTTGAAGGAAAAACCATCATCTTATCCGGCGTGTATTGGCCGACCGGCTACGGAGCGTTTCACAATCAAGTAAAAATATGAAAAGACTTAAAGCACAATGGTACATTCAGATTTTCTCGAAAGTCATATCTACTCAGTTTAATATCCGAAACGCAAAACAATTTCTAAAGAAGTAATGGATTTAATTTTTTTATCGGATATATTTTTATTACACTTGATGCAATAAAAATATATATCAGTCTGTTTCACTGTATCTACTTCAAGTTTATCTTTGTACGCTATAAGGTCAGAAGATGTGGAATGTGTGTTAAAAAAATTGAGGTATACGTATTTCTGAAGTGACGTGAACTTCAAGAATTGCTTTCTAAATTAAAATTCAAAGTTTTTAAGTTTTCAAAATGTCGAACACGAGCGCATCTATCACATCCAAAAGTCAAAATCTTATGCCTGACGGTTGTCATATTTAATAAGAATTGATATATGCAATGTATGTAGATAAACAACTCCAAAATTAATTGGTCCTATTTATTTCCACTGTAACTAACACAGAGAAGTGAAAACAATAATATCGCAGAAGCCAATCAACATCATATTTTTAACGGAGGACGATGAGGTCCGAAGACGCATTGGGATGGCGAAGGATGCATTTCAAAAGCTGGCCTGAGTACTGCGAGACAAGAGGATTTCTTTGGTGACAAAGTAAAGAGTAGTGAACTGCTACGTGACATCTGTCCTCATATACGGTAGCGAATGTTGGACGGTTCCCTCAAAGATGAGACAGCGGATATGTGGTTCTACAGAAAGATGCTAATGATATCATGGAGTGAGCGTGTGAGCAGCGATGAGGTCTTGGAGATTATGCAAACAAGGAGGAAGTTTATAATTAACACAAGGAAGAGGCAGATGGAAATTCTCGAACACGTAATGAGAAAGGAAGTCCTCGAGAATCTGATACATCCAGTTCGGATAGAGGGAAAAAGAGACAAAGTAAAGCGACGCGCGACATACCTGGAGGTCTTATTGAGCGCTACAAGGGTTAGGGGGAAATGGAGATCCATGATCGCCTACGTCCTGAAAGGACACGGCACATAAAAAGAAATATATTTCTTTACATAAGCACCACTATTGGCATTTTTTATTTCGTTGGTTGACAGGCGTACAGGACGACACGGAATGTGACTTATTACACACATTGTTGTCGCAAATGCTGTAACATATTAGCCTCTGTCTGTGTTCACATTACCTGTTTGTTTCCTCAAAATTCTACAAACGACAAAGGTTAATAAATGGCTGGGATTTTTCCACATGGAGAAATTCAGCTCAGATTCGTGATATTGACAGACTGCTATCTGGAACAAAAAGCAAAAAACAAAAACAAAAAAAAACAACAACAAAAAACAAAAACAATCATGTCGGTTATTAGCGGGAAAGTTCAACCTCGACTACTATTAAACCAACATTGCTTTCATAACAAAATAGGAAGCATTGGAATAACTGTTTACGTTTATATATATATATATATATATATATATATATATATATATATATATATATATATATATATATATATAATTTATTTGTTTTAAACGTCATTTTTAATATGATACTCACATTTGAAGTTGATGTTCTGTTTTATTATTAAACAGCATATTCGAGAAATCGTGTTAGAAAAATATGCGACCTCCAGCAAAATTAAAGTAATTATTGGTGAAAGAGTTCAATATTTGAGATAGAGTGTTATGTAAATATCTATCTATCTATTTCATTCTGTTCATATCTCTTTCAGTCTGTTCATCTCTCTCTCTCTCTCTCTCTCTCTCTCTATATATATATATATATATATATATATATATAAAGAGATTGCTAGATAGATAAATAGATATTTATACTACTGATAAATATAGAAATTGTTCTTCAGTGTTTGCTGCAACATTATTCTAGAGTGATATCTATACAGATAGAATGTATATATACATATGTATGCCTATGTGTGTGTGTCTGTGTTTATGTGTGTGTATATATATATATATATATATATATATATATATATAGTCTATCAATCTAATGCTCATTATAATTTTTATTTAAATCCCTAAACTTCAAAGAGATCTCAATTCCATTAAAGAAGAAGAGAAAAAAAAAGTCTCCAGTGGAATGTAGGGAAGGTCAATTTCAACTAAATCGACTTTTCAGTTTCTTGCAAATTTCCTTTGATGATTTCCGCGTCTTTCTTCCCAATCCTGTTATTCCGACATTTCGATTCATTTTAATGATTATGAGGAACGTGCAGCTTCCATTAATTCCGAAAAATATCAACAAACGCAATTCAAATTTCTTTTCTTCGATAAACATTTACAAAGCAAATTCAATAAGCATCAAAGGTTGCTTTAGTGGAAAGACGAATTCTCGCTGATTGACTTTTTTTTTTAAAATTTCGTGTTTATTTAATTCCTTTCTTTGCTGATTGGAAATCAGTTTATCATTGATTTAACTTTCGAGTACGTTTTCTAGCAAAAATTTTCTCTGTTGGAAGAATGGAGAAACAAGAGGAAAATTATTAAAAAATAGAAAGGTACGTAAAAATGTCTTTCTTGAATTTTCTTAATTGCTTAGGTGAAGATTTATCATGATATACTTTATTTACATTCGGACAAAACTCTTCGTCTTTGCTATTATGGCATCGTTTCGGTCATTCTACCTTGCGGATCTTCTTCAGGTATCTGTCAATAAATTTTCTGAAATTTGCCTAGTGTATTAGTGGTTGGTTTGTAAATTTGACGGCATTGTAATTCTGAGTTCAAACCCTGGACCGAGTACTACCGAGTACTTAGATTCGGTAGAAACAGAACGACCAAAGAAGGATCTGCAATGTTAATCGATCCTGATTTGATATCTTGAATTCAGTCACTTTCTCACTAAAATGACGTGGCTTCCCTCTGTCTTTTCTACAAATATTTTCATGACAACTGCTCTGACGTGCTTTTTCTCCTGGTGCTCCGACTACGTGAATTTAAGCGTGTGGCTTTTATTTCTCACTCTTTTACTGTTAAAATAGTTAAATGTAATCGCCTCTTCTACTCCAATAGTTCCTATTCTCGCACTTCCCGCTTGTGGAACTTCTTTTTGTTTACTTGTTTCCGTGAAAAACTAAAGTCTTCAAAATTTTAAATGCAACGTCAATCGCCATCTTCTATTTTCTTGAATCCCTTTATTCCTTTATCCTTTCCTCGATCCTCCCTATACGCAGTTTTTTTTTCTATTACTTACACTCACTGTAACCGCCTGTATATTAGTGGCATTCCTAACTTGCTTTGTGGGGGGGGTGATAAAAATCAAACGAGATATCATTAGACATGTAGAGCGGATCGAGGACAATCTTCTCCCTTAGAATAAATCAACTGAACAATTCAAAATTCCCTGAAGGGTACTTGGATAGACAAACAGCTGAATAAGCCCGGATGGTATCAGCTTCGAAAAGTTGCGATAACGACAAAGATGAGGAGTTTAGTCCTAATGCAAATATTGGTTTTGTCCTTTATGTTCAGCTTTTAGAAACAATCACTTTTAGTTAGTACAGCTTTTGTAAATTAGTCTCCTATCTAAGCAAATCTCTTTCTTTCTATGTCAATGTGCAATCATGTAGTCTTGTGCTTGTACAGTTTTAGAAATATAGCTTACCAAATGCCAGCTGATGACAAACGAGTCATAATATCACTCAAGAAGAATTTGAATTTCTGCTAAAACAATTAAAAATCACTTTATTGTTTATTTGAAAATGCACGACTACATTTTCTTATAATATGCCCATTGACAGATATCTAGACAAAATATGTAGTCGCTGACATCCTGAGAAGACTACCAGAGATTGGCTTAAACAGAAAGTTGGGGAAAGTTATCTAAGTTCGATAAGGGAGTTTATTTCACACCATGCAAGGCAGTAAAGTCACTAAAATAGAGAAACGTTATTAAGGACCTGGAACAATAGAAAGTAATCAAGAAGATAGTAGATAACGATTGCATTTAAATTTTTAAAGAGCAAAGTTGGCGGGAAAGCATGGAGCCGGAAGAAAGTTTCACAAACGGGAAGTGCGAGAAAAGAAACTGTTATAAAACTTACGGTTACATTTAGCCAATTCACCTTTGAATTGATGAGACCTTCTTGCCAATCTAGTACTGCGCTTAAATTCATAAAGTATAGGTAACATAGCTGATAATTTATCTGAACAATTACAATGAAAGTATTGATAGGAAAGACACAGGGGTGCAACATTAGGGCGGCAGGAAATTGACTGATGTTGAGATACCAGATCATGACCAATAATATTGCTGATTCTTCTTTTTATTTTATAAGGAATCTAAACGAATAGCAGTAACACCCGATATATGGTAACGATATTGTATGCATGGATGAACGGTAGAATTATAACTATTTAAGATAGATTCTGGCGAGAAAAATGTCTGCAAAACACAGGGAACCAACTTTCCTAGCAATTGATTCAATGTAATCTTTCCACTTCATGTGAGTCGCGAATGTTAGCCCGAAAAGGCGCAACACAGCACTCTTCTGGAGGTTAGCAGCAACCATCCTGATGGGAAACAGAAACGACTCTGTCGGATGATTACAAGAGAGAACTTTCGTTTTCGAGACGTTAAACTTAACAAATAATTCCTTGCCGCAGTTAACGGCAAATTGTACGTATTTTTTTAATTCAGCTGCCAGTTTGACATCATCAAACTGATCAGACTTACTTCGAAACAGGAGTAAATAGTTGTGTCATTACTGATGATATCAGTTCTCAACTATACTTTGAGAACTGATATCATCAGTAATGTCATTGATGAAAATTAAGATTAAAGAAGATCCAAAAATAGATCCTTAGGGGATACCTGCATTAGTATAAAAAGATTTAGGACAGTGGCCGTTCAGGATAACTTTCCTTTCGCGATTTGAGTTAAAAAAAAAATTCGTCCGGAAATACCATAAGCTTTCAGTTTGTTAAGAAGACCGATATACCAAATCCTGTCGAAAGCTTTCAAGATATCCAAAGTAACAGCCCGCGCCTCACTATTCTTATCGAATACTTGGTAGACTGTTTTAGCAATAATCATTAATACCTCAGCAGTTGACCTAGAGAAGCAAAACGCCATATTGCATGTCCGAAAGACGGCCCTCCGATGTTAGATGCGTAACCAATTCAGAGTTGATTAGAGCCTCTAATATCTTGCCAGAAATAGTTGGCTAAAAAAGAAAAAACTGCCCATATTATAAAGATACACATTTCTTCTTCTTTTATGTCCCATGCTTCTTCGAGACAAAGGCAGTCGTAGCCCTTCACAACATCCTCTTAGCAAGGTTGTCCGTTGCTGTCTTCCTATTATTCTTTCGGTGTTTCTCTCTGACTCTCTTGACTTCGTGGTATCCTGCAAGTGCTAAATTCTTCAACCCACCTTTCCTCATTATAGTGTTCGAAACATTAGAACGGTCCCTTTCTGCTTCTCAGTATAATTGTCCTTTTTGTTTCCATTTTCATTAAAACTTCTCCGCTTCTCTCTCTAAGAAAAGAACTGCTCAGCATAGCTGCAGTATAAAAACACTGGTGAATTCTCTGGGTACAAGTGCAACAGGGATTGTTTCGCCGTCCGAGTAGATAAGCATACTAGTGTACGATCGGCCAGCCATTATTCTTGTATTATCAATTTAGAAAGTCACAATAAATATCAATAATAATACACAGTGCCCAATTTTAAAGAATTAAAAAAAAAAGTATATTCAACGAAATAGTAATGGTTAAACCCGTAAAGGTATCATCCGAGATACATTCACGCTCAATAATATCTATTTCTTTGCCCACATTCAATCACACTGAAACATTTCGAATAGTTAAGAAAACAACTCTCTTTTAAAGATCACCTGTTTCCTTCCTTCAATTTGCACGTATATTTCTGTACGATAATATACTTTATACGATAATATACTTTGTCAAAATCGAAGAAGAAACTAAAAGGCCTTCTGGAAAAAGTAGTGCTTTTTAAAGGATTTGTTTCGTCTACTGTGTATTTTTGTGTATCACGTCAAGAAATATTGGTCGTAAGTGGTGTGAGGCGGGCGTTTCTTTCTGGAGGAAATTCTCTTTTCAAAACTGGAGCGTGGAAACGTCCGCTTTGAAAGGAATTCATCTATTGTCAACTAATGGAAGGGAGTCTTGAATCAATATTTTCATAGAGCTGAAAAGGAAGAAAAAAAAATAGAAGTCGAATAAGACGACATTTTGTTTTTCTGTTTACCGCCCCGATATCTACGTCCGCCCATCTTTAAAACAGAAAGAACAAATGAATAACGAAGTAAATAAAAAGAAGGAAAAAAAAAACTTGGTGGAAAAGCTTGCTTAATACTGACATGTTCTCGTGCGTTCGTTTCTTCACTCATACTTAGATGAGCAGTCATGACAACACATTTCCGAGCGCTCTCTCTCTTGCTTTTATCTTCAGAACGAGAAAAAAAACAAAAAAACAACAACAACAAATTCGATCGAATTAGAACAACTTCGAGTGTGTAACGTGGAGGCTAAAATCGTTAAGCCGCCCAAGGCGGTAGGCCGAGAGATGAGAGAGCCTAAGATCGATTTGCCTCCACTATAAAATAACGAGTTCAGTGAGATCGATTTACTTGACTTTTTTGTTCGAGACGACGATTAAATAAAATAAGACATGTAACACGTCGAATTGAAGTCCGGGTTCGAATGAGAACTGGCGCTTTCATATCTGCATCAAATTTTAACTCTTCTTTACTAACAGAGATATTAAATCTGTTAGCACACAGATACCTAAACAGTGAAATAAAAGTCAGTTTTCAAATATCAATTAAAAATGAAAAATGACGTTAAGTTTCGAATGAATGTTTACCATATTTGAAAACATAACACAGTCAGGTTCTAATTAGACACAACTCCATTTCATCAGAAAAGTTTTTAGTATATTTACGTATGGAGCAATCTACCAATAATAAATAAGAACTACAAAAGCAATTTAGGTATAAATGAAAACATTACTGTATATAAAAAGCAAGTTAGCATTACAATGCTCCATAAACCTCACACCGTCCATCACTAATGAATCTTCTTTAGTCACTACGTATGACGAATATATTTCTCTTTACTGTTGTTGGCATTTTCATTCAGTTATTCTGGAGTTTGGCTTACACCCACCTCACGTTGAAACACCAGTCCCGATACGATCACCGAAGTTAAGCAACGTCGAGTCTGGTTAGTAACTAGATATGTGACCTCTTGGGAATACAAGGTACTATTAGCTTGGATGTGCTGGTGGTGTAATGCGTAATGGTTCGGAATTGTTGATCGGAGTGCAGAGTTCCAATTTCCGTTGGCTTCGTTCTATTCACTTACGCGCAAATACCCTAGCGGTATGAATCAACCTCTTC
This sequence comes from Acanthosepion pharaonis, assembly GCA_903632075.3. Lineage (NCBI taxonomy): Eukaryota > Metazoa > Mollusca > Cephalopoda > Sepiida > Sepiidae > Acanthosepion > Acanthosepion pharaonis. The sequence continues at coordinate 175,261 of CAHIKZ030005602.1, forward strand.
TCCACTAGTTATGGGTTAATTAGTAAGACGTGTATTAATAAACCATTATTATCACACCCCCAAATCTAACATTTTAAATATATTTTCTGGCTTTAAATAACCTGCAAAGCGTCATTCTATAGAAATCGAATCAATCAATTAATACGTCTTGAATTTCCATCTGGTAAATGATAGTAGCGGGGATATATTTCGGCATGATGGATCAGCTGGTACCCACGAAAGTCGCCGGGACTTTGTTACGATAATTCTTTTAAAATAAAAATAATAATAATAATAATAATAATAATAATAATAATAATAATAATAATAATGATCAGAAACCACAAAAACAAAATGACGTCGTATTGACATTGTAGTCCCTGCAGACTGTAATGCATCTTTGAATATCTTCAAAATATTGTCAAAATACAAGGACCATAAAATAAAAACCTAAAAAAAAATGTGGCAAATGAGGACATCAACATTTCCAGTTGTAGCACCCGGATGGATTGAAAAAGATTACGATATACTAATTGAAGGGTTCCCTGGTAATCCAAGCCTTAAAGAGATACAAAATAATCTTTCAAGTACAGTTCAACATTACGAAGAGATTTATCTATATAAATTATTTGTGATCTTAGGTCTTTTTATTTAAAATTCTCACTGGAAAGGATGTCATTTCTGGCCTTAAGTCTCTGGTTGGGACCGGAAAAATTGCGTATACACCAGAAATCAATAATAATAATAATAATAATATAATAATAATAATAATAATAATAATAAATAATTGAAAATAACGGATTTACAGATGGGCCAATAAATTATTCTTAAATTTCACATGACTAGACTAGTGATGGCGAAAAAAAAAAAAAAAAAATTTAATATAAATACTCTCTCTAGTGTAGTTTTTGTTTTTTGATTATTTTTGTTTTACCAGGACTAGTGATGGCGAAAAAAAAAAAAAAAAAAATATGAAATTTTGTAGTGATGTTTTATTTTTACTATGTTTTTAGCGTTTTTTTTAACGCATATGAAATTTTCTTCGTTTTATTATTATTTAATTTATTTTATTATTCTTTAATTTAAATAATACTACTGATAGATTAATCAATTATTTAATTTTTATTCACATATCCCTTAGTTTTCAATATCCACCCCTGCAAAAAACATTACAGGTCAATTTCTACGATGTTCTTTCTTAGAAGGATTGCATTTTTTTTTTTTTTTTAAACAACGCTATTTTCAACGACTTTAAAAATAACGGAATTTACATTTACATATTACATTTATGAATTTATGAAAAGAAAATGCAATCTTTCTAAGAAGGAATATCGTGGAATTTACAGATGGGCCAATAAATTATTTTTTAAATTTCACAGCAAAGACAAACGAATGTAAATTTTTATTTTTTATTTTTTTTTTTTTTTTTTTTTTTAACCAGCGTCATTCTCTTTGATTTCAATCGTGTCTCTGTCTATTGTTGCTTGGCAACCCATTTAGGAGAAGGAAACCTCGAACAACAACCCGCAACTCAAAGGTGTTAATCGTGCCGAGGAGGAATGGCTACTGCGTTATGAGGTCGCGAACGATCCCCTACAGGCTTCGGAACCCTGTCTGTAAAAGACCGTTACTCAACGTGCCGGGCAACTTTGGGTGGACTTTTGGACCCGTGCGTCACTCGTGGGATTAATATGAAAATTAAAAATAGAAACAAAACGTCCAGTATGGCTCTTCCAGTGGATAAACAGGGAGCCCGTCCTTCAGGAGGGAACCTACCTGAGGTCGAAAAATCTGCCATAGGAACAAAAACACAAAGAATGAATCTTCAGGTCCCCACAACCAGGATAATCCTAATGATGGTCCTGTAAATTCTCCAGCTAGATCCATAACCGTAAATTTAAGGAAAGAAAAAATAAAATGGTCTCGTGAGGAGTACAAAGTTGTTATGACTGCATTCCATGAAGCGTTACTCAAACCTCAGAAAAACATTTCATCAAACAATGTATGTCGATATGGAAAACTACACTTTACCTCAATCATAAAATCGATATGGAAAACTCTAATCAGGAATAAAATGGAACCTATAAGTCTGGCGAAATAAACATCAATAGAGGAATATTTCAAGGTGACTCTTTGTCTCCTTTTATTATTTTGCATATCACTTATAGCATTAACCAGCCAACTTAACAAGACAGAATGCGGTTACAAAATAGCTCAAAAGAAAAATAAACCATCTATTTTACATGGATGACTTAAAATTGTATGCTAGGAATGACAATGAGCTGGAAGGTCTTCTGCAAACTGTAAAATGCTTCAGTGAAGACATTGGAATGAAATTCAATTTGGATAAATGTGCTAAAGCTACAGTTTTACGAGGATCGCTACAACAAACTTCCTCTATTAGTTTAGACCCTGCTGTAACAATAAAAGATTTAGAACAAGGAGAAGCTTATAAGTACCCTAGGTGTAAATGAGAGGAAGGAATTCACCATAAGAAAATGAAAGAAATAGTGCGTAAAAGAGTACTATAGAAGGTACGACTGGTATTAAAAACTGAATTGAATTCTCAGAACAGAATTATGGCTATTAATAACCTTGCCATCCCAGTGGTCCAATATAGTTTCAACATCTTGAACTGGACTCTAAATGACATCAGACAAATGGATTCTAAAACAAGAAAGCTTCTTTCTAAGTATAAGATGCATCATCCAAAGGCTGATGTAGACCGTCTATACATACCCCGTAAAGAAGGTGGAAGAGGTCTTATTCAGCTAGAATTGTCATACAAGACAACAACTATTGGCTTACTAACTTACATGGAAACAACAAATGACTGGATGATAAAATTAGTGAAACAACATGAAAACAGAAAGAAAAATATTCAATAATAAAAGAAGGCAGTAAATACAAACAACATTTACATTTAGTAGATTCTGTAGTAAATCAAAACAGAAGCCAAGAACCAACTATTGCAGCAAAAGATATGAAAAAGAAAGCCAAGGATAAAGCCCTTGAACAGATGAAACAACGCTGGCAAGACAAACCTCTGCATGGCCTTTATCCAGAACGCAAATAAACCCAATGTTGATAAAGTTAATACTCATCGATGGTTACGAGCATCTGGATTAAAGTCTGAAACTGAAGGCTTTATTTCTGCAGCGCAAGACCAGAGTCTTTTCACTAGGAATTTTCAGGCAAATATCATACATAATAATGTGGATCCAAAATGCAGGTTCTGTGACAAATACCAAGAAACAATAGACCATCTAATCTCAGGATGTTCTATACTTGCCCCAAATGAATATAAAAATCGTCACGATAGAGTGGGGCAATACTTACATTGGACAATGTGCAAACACTTTGGAAAATGTGTAAGCAAACACTAGTATGAACATCGGCCAGCGCCGGTTACAGAAATAGAAGATGTCACCATTCTATGGATTATACCATCCACACAGACAGAAAAATTGAAGCAAATAGGCCGGACATCATTGTCCAAAAAACCAGAAAGAAAAAACTTGCCTACTAATTGATATGGCTTGTCCAGCGGATTGTAACATAGCAACCAAGGAATTTGAAAAACTATCAAAATACAAAGACCTGAAATTGAAATAGAAAAAATGTGGAAATTGAAAACAAGAATAATACCAGTGGTAATAGGTGCACTTGGAATTATAAAAATGGAACAAAACAACACATTGAAAGAATCCCTGGAAACCCCAGCTTAAGAGACATACAGAAAATTGTCTTATTAAGTACAGCACACACACTAAGGAGAACTTTGTCTATGTAACGCTAGCAACTTCATCGGAGATAAAAAAAAAAAAAAAAATTAACATGAAATGTGGCCATAACAACACACCACGACCTGCTTAGGTCTTTCCGCAGACTTGGTAGGTAGTGTGTCCATAGCAGAAATCGAATGATGATGATGATAATAATAATAATAATACCTTGATGCTATACTAAGAATGACTCACATGTATTTTGATATTAATATTGATTGGTGGTATTAATATCTACATGCTTTGTCTTAAATATCTCTTTCAGTACAACAGATCTGCTTGACATTTGTTTGACCAGTCTCCAAGCTACTAGCAGACTGTGCATCTCTTTATGAGCGGCATTAATTGGAGAAGAATCGGAGCAGATTGAATAAAAGATTATTTATTTATTACTAATAGATAAGTTTAAGATTTGTATTATAGAAATACATGGAAATAAGTAATAATATACTTTATTTTGAAACAAAACTAATTTAATGAAAATATTAAACAATTAAATTCTAAGGTGCTGAGTGGATGGTTTTGCCAGAAATTTCACCTGCTGCTGAAGAGTTTAATACTTGACCCAGATTGAGAACCATTGGTCTAAATGGACTGGGTTACTCGATGGGAAATTATCTTATTAGTTTATGCGTTGTTTCATCCAAACCTGTCGTATATTGCGTCTATTTAGCTGCAATATGTTTAGTATACACTCAGACTGTTAGCAGGTGTTTTGATTACTACTACACTATTACTATTGATACTACTACTACTAATATTAATAATAATGATAATAATAATGTAGTTTGAGTTAGTAGTATTATACAGGAGTCGGGGGAATTAGAATTTAGCGTCTCTGTTAAATTATGTCTTATTGGCCCAAGTTTCTTTCTTTTTATCAAAGGCGCTTCCGATATCATCCGTTCCTAATTCTGATGATGCTTCTATTTATTCCGATCTTAATCGTACGTCCGTTGGGTCAGATAAAATAATAATGGCAGTTAACCCTCCATAATGCCCGTTAGATGGGGCAAGAAATGGCGTCTAAACTTTGCCGCCTTCAAAAGGAAACTACTATACTTTAGTCATCTTAGAGAACCATTTTTGTCTTCCATCAGCATAGCTGATGGAAGACAAAAAGGAGAGCAACCCATTACAGCTTCTTGGTCTCACGTTTTCCGCTAGCCTAAAGTGGAATGATTATACCGAATGAAATGCTTAGTCTGCTGCTAGGAAAAGCGGATGACTGTGGGACAATTGACAATTCGACCGTGTATTGAATTTAGCTGCTATATCTGGTCTGGTGCTCTTGCTATATTTCGATGAGTAGGGTCTGTAATGACAGTGAACCTGACCAGGCATTTTGAGTTCATTCTTTTTCACATCATTATGACGTATCTTCCCGGTGCCTTTTCTATAAATATTTTCATGGCAATTGTTCTGATGAATCCTCCTTCTTGAAACCTCTATTTGATGAATTCAAATGTAATACTAGACTGGAGACTGTCTCATCATTTTACTCTTGAAATACCGAGATATAATCATAAGTTTTACTTTAATAGTTTCTTTTCTCGAATTTTTCACTTGTGGAATTCTCTTTCATCTTCTTTTTCCTGTCACCTATAATTTTTCAAAGTTTAAATGCAGCATCAGTCACCATCTCTTGTCATCCTGAACCCTTTTCTTCTACTGTCTTGTAAAACTAATTTTTCTCATCTGCTTTCACTCTAATTAACCCCCTTGCGTCTCAGTGGCATTATTTCCTTACTTGGGGAAAAATGACTCAAAAGGAAATAAACGTTAGCGCCGATGATAGAATTAGCTTACTGGAGGCATTAATTTTGTATATAAGGCGCAGGTCGATTTTTAAACATTATATTCCGCACAAAACAGGTCTCTTTTATGCAGTAATGTATGGTAAGTTACAATTCCTAGGCGGTGCTTTTAAGCTTAGTTAAAATGTATGAATAAAATCGATCGACAAGGAAAATGCAGGTTGATGGTATGCTTGTTTCGTCACGCTGTTTTGTTCACATATACAGATCAAATGCTTTTGCTTTGAACCTGTTAATGTTCAGAGGAAGGCAGGTAAACGATTGGGTATCTGCCTGTAAGATTATATTTGTTGCCTTCTTTAGAGCTAGTGGGAATAAGAGAAAGAGAGGGAAGAAGAGAGAGAGAAAGAAAGAAAGTGAAAGAGAACGAGAGAGAGAGCATATGTGTGTATACAAGAGTGAATATGCCTTTTGATATCTTTTATATTTACGAAGTTCAAAGCTCTTAAGTAGCAACTCTGAATGCAAACATTTGACATATATACGCATTGACATGCACGTAAATGTGAAATGGCTTGTTTTTCGTGTTTCAACAACTACTTTTCTTTCAAAGATTACTATGACTACCAGAAATATAAGAAAGCAGAAATAATAGTAATTTCATACCTAATAGACTCTAGGTACCACTTTTTCGCTGCCCCCCCCCTACAAAAAAAAACAGCATAGCATAATGAAAAAAGGCCCCAAATTTAATAAATACAAAGTTTTATTGTCAAAATATTTGTTAATAATAAAAGAATTATTTATTTATTACTAATAGATAAGTTAATAACTAATATATTTTTTTATATTTAATGACCAATATATTTTTTGTTATTTTATTGAATTTTTTAATCCTTTCTCGTACGTTCGAAATTTTGGTTAAAATCTTTTCTTTTTTACATCAACGGTCGACATAATATTTACGATTAGTGTTTTAGCGCCTATTTTGCATTTAGAAATTCTTGCAAAAATTAAATAATTGTCGGATTTTAATGAAACTTATTCACCAATGAATGAAATTAATTTTGAAATTTTTAGAAAATTAGAATGTAAACCAAGAATTTTTTTCAAACTCCTACTCATTTCCCGAAAATCTGCTTCGAATCGTAAAATAAAACTATGGCATTATTTAATAAGAAAAGCTTTTAATTGTTTTTATAAATGAGATTTATTAAGAATATTATTGTCATAAGAAAACAATTTTTTTAAAAATTTTAATTATATTAATTTATTATGTATAAACTTCTTAAGATTCTGCATTACTTTCATTCGGTTAGGTGATATTGTTATTAAGTGAAAACTATATTTATTAATCAAAAATTGAAAAGCTTGAGAATCATTTCAAGATATTTAAAATGATTTTTAATTTTTTTTATGCATATAAAATATTATGAAACCTGCCCATTTTTGAAAGAATTGTTGACCTTCCATGACTTTATCAGAAAATAAGTACGATGACTATAGTAAATTTAAAGTCAATCGAAGAGTCGATTTCCAATTCGAATTTGTAGTTCTAAGCAATATTTTTCCTTTTAATATCCATCATAATTCATGTGTAGTCAAATATTTACACCAGTGCGTTATGTAGGTCATACGATGTATTCTCCTATCTCTCTAGATTTCATTTTGTCCTGTAAGTGTCAAATTCTCCAAGCCCTCTTTCCTTATATATATATATATATATATATATATATATATATAATATATATATATATATATGGACATAAATTTCTTTCTGATTCTAAGTGAAAGTGTTCTTTGTATTGTCATTTTCCTTAAAATTTATTCGTTATACACTTCTGTCACTGGTATTCTCAGCATCCTTCTATAGAACAACATTTTTGTTGCCTGAAGTCTCTTCTTCATCTGTTAGGAGATTTTCCAGTATTAACTGCCATGTAGAACACTTGATATTAAACAGGGTGCGATGGGTAAATTGTCGCCATTTTATATTTTTAATTTGCGCATGCGCGTTTTTTGTTTTTGATTTTGTCGACTGCACATTATAGTAAGGTCAGTTGGGCACCGTCTTTAAGAAAAAGAGCACCATTCACTCCGCCAGAAATTTGGAAACGGTATGCTGTTCTGTTTGGCATTCGTTCCGGAAGATCAATTAAGATCATTTCAGAGTTCATAAGTGTCAATCTTAGTACAATGCAGAGGAGTCGGAAAGAGTTGGATGAGTCTCATGGCGATTATGAAGGAACGGCAGCTCGGAAAATACACTTCATTTTGATAAGAAAAGAACTCCTGAATTTGTTGGCGAGAGATTTAGACTCAACACAGGGGGACCACATCAAATACATTGAGGAGATAGTGCAGACCTGGGTCAAGAGGGTGGCTGCTGGAAGGCCCTACATCTGGTAGTAGGACTCTGTACCATTCCACATAAGCATGACTGTCAGACAATTTCTACGATCATATTACTCCGTACATCTGGCTACGTAACACCAGAGACAGCACCCCAATTGATTATTATGTGTGGAGCGTAGCTGAGCGAGACACCAACAAAACTCCTTGTAACACCAAACATTAACTGAAGGCAATGATTATGACAGCATTCACCAACTTAAACAAAGAGACCGTCCAGAAGAGATGCAAATGATTCCGAAGTCGTCTGGGAGCCGTGGTTGAATCCAATTTCGATTTTACTGAATAAATTTACTCTTTAGCATTTTACGATATTTTTGTGTAATTTTGGTAAATATATCTGTTAAAATGTGATGTCAGTGTTATTTTTCATTTTTGCGTAATGTAGACGACAATTTTTTCATCGCACACTGTATGTAATATTGTATTGTAATGTATTACTGAAGATCTTCAAAAATCTATCAACATACAAGGATCTTGAAGCTGAAATCTAAAAAAAAAAAAAACGTGTCGCATAAGTACATCGATAATTCCAAATGTGTGTGACCTTATTTTTAACAAAAAATGATCAGTGTGAAATGGCATGAAGTCATTTCTTAAATTAGATCTCTGGTTGGGACCCGGAAGGAAATGTGTATACAGCAGAAACCCAAGGAAATAATAATAATAATAATAATAATAATAATAATCGGCAGTTTTAATCAAAGCTGTAAGTAGTGGTAACAAGGGCACTGACCATAATAAGCATAATGAAATCTTACTTATTATAAAACGCAGATTGTGTGCGTGTGTGTGTCTGTACGTTTATATATTGGATCGGATTTCATACATTTTTCAACCGATTTCAGCAAAACTTCACAGGACTACGTCAAATTATCTTGCGGTGGATCTGACAGCGCCAAAAATTGGAAAAACACAATTGTTTTTGCACGAAATCAATTTAAAAACACGATTAAGTAGCCAGAATGAAAGGGGGACAACTCATATAGAGTTATACTTATTATAAAACCCAGGTTGTTTGTGTGTGTGTGTGTGTGTGTGTGTGTGTTCGTTTACATATGGGATCGGATTTCCTACATTTTTCAACCGATTTCAACAAAACTTTTTTTGGCAGGTAGTGTTTCTTATTGTCTTGCACACGTTTTTCTTTATTTTTACATTCAGAATGCTTTAAAAATTCCATTTACAAGTTTATAATAAAATTCTATTCAATCGGTAGACTCATAACGATTGAAAACAAAAACAAAAAAAAAAACAAAGCAAAAAAATAAAACTAATTAAGACATGCGTGTCCGTCAACCTTAAACAATAATCTTTGTCAATTTTATTTTTCAGTCTTTATGATGGTCGATACTTGATCTATCTCTTACAGTTACATCCCTGGGCAACGCCGGGCTCTACTGTTAGTTACTAATAAAAATCACATTAACACAAAAATACCTAGCAGAATTGGAAAACAAATAGAGGGAACTGCTGGGGAAATGATATGGACGTGGCCACGCAGAGAAATATGAAAAGAGAAATTGTCTCACAGCTACTGCAGCTCAGAATAAAAGCATTAAAACCAATTATGTAAGAGCAAAACTCAACAAGATAAAGCAAAAATTATAACCTCTCCTCTGTAGAGATCAAGACGAGAATAAGAATTTGATCGAGTGGCAAATTATGCAAACGACTACAGTCACGATCACAAGACCTGTAACCCTTTAGGGACGTAGGGACACAACATGCAGTAGCAGCGATGTTTCCTGAGCACGATAGCTCCATGTAGCTCAATCCTATCCATGCTAGTTTTGATTTCAGAGTTTTCTCTTCTCTTAGTTCGGTTGCCACACAGGGCTATAGAATACAGTCTGTGCTGCTATTTGTCTTTAAACCCTCCCAGTTACTGGTGAGAAGAGATGGATTCATCCGTTTCCCAAAGGTATTAGCACGCAAGTGAATTTAATGAACTCAACTAGAATTCGAACTTGGTTCTCCAGTTACTCAACCCGACCCGCTATTCATTACTCCACCATAATCATTTTTTAGGACAACAGAATAGCCATGCAGAAAATATGAAGACATCGCAGACCGCTCTTAAGCTCAAAAAAGCAAATATTTTGGAATTAACATTTAAGCAAATCAGCTAATCCAAGTTAGAAGACAAGACTTAATTATTATGAATAAAGGAAATAAGCTTTACAAAGTTTTGGCTACTCGGAAGTAAAGACGATAAACAGAAACATACCAAGATTTTGTTTGATAACTACAAGTTCTGAAAAATGGATTGAAGCTAGGGATCTCAAGTGTTGGCATGCTCGTAAGAACCTCAAAGAAAAATGTAGAAGAACGTGAGCCATATAGACAAGGGCATCATTAAAATTTACGAGAGTACTCAGCTTGCAGTAGAAGAAGACGTAATCTATTCAATCCACCCACCGTTGACCAACAAATACGCCTGGGTATAAGAGGCATATGATCTTAAAATAATGATGATAATAAAAGTAATAATCATGAAAAAGACTTGAAGAAAAAGTGTAACATAAAGATGAACTGTGAACAGATCTAGATAGACTTATCTGAAAAATACGAGGAAAGAAGTGGAAAAACCACGGAAGGACTGTCAAAGTCGGAGGGAATGTTGAGAAAGGTGTTGCAAATCTGAGAAGTCTCGTTCTCAATTCCTAATATATAGGGAATACAAAATGTATGAATGAATAATAATAATAATAACTAGAAAGAAAATAACTGAAAATTTCATGTTTTCCTATTTGGATTTTCTGATGAATTTTAATTCTTCAGTTAATGGTTGAATAAACTCATGGCGAGTGCTGTGACAATAAATTTCTCTATCGCATAGTTAAATATTTGAGCTTAAAACTATAACAAAATATTTTGCAATAAGAATCAAATATGAATGCCAGTCGTTTAAAAATTAACGAGTTACAAATATAAATATTTGACATTCAAAAATTTTTCCATTGTTAAAATCTTCTATATTTCCTTCTTTCATTCATTTTCGCACTGAAACCATGTAGCGTATTTAGTCTTCCGTGGCAATCAAAACGGAATAATCCGTTATTTATGAGCTATTAACTGGTGACTTTAAATTCTTCTTTCTTTCTTTCTGTTTTCTTTCTTACATTCTTTCTTTCTTAAGTTTCTTTCTTTCTTTCTTTATTTCTTACTTTCTATTTCTTACTTTCTTTCTTTTATTCTTTCTTTCTTCCTTGCTTTCTTTCTTTCTTTTGTTGCTTTGTTTCTTACTTTGTTTCTTTCTTTTGTTGCTTTGTTTCTTTCTTTCTTTCTTTCCTTCATTTTCTCACTGAAACCATGTAACGTATTTATTTTGTCTTTAGCCGCAATCAAAGCGGAATAATCCATTATTTATGAGGTATTAACTGGAGACGCTAAACTCTTCTTTCTTTCTTTTTTTCGTTCTTTTTTCATTCATTTGTTTCTTTGTTTCTTTGTTTCTTTGTTTTGTTACTTTATTTCTTACTTTCTTTTCTTTTCTTTCTTTCTTTCTTTTTTTTTTTCCGAGTTTATTTCTTTCATTTTCTCACTGAAACCATGTAGCGTATTTATTTTGTCTTCCGTGGCAATCAAAACGGAATAATCCATTATGAGCTATTAACTGGAGACTTTAACTTCTTCTTTCTTTCTGTTTTCTTTCTTTCTTCCATTCGTTCTTCCTTCCTTCCTTCCTTCCTTCCTTCCTTCCTTCCTTCCTTCCTTCCTTTCTTGCTTTCTTTCTTGCTTTCTTTGTTTTGTTGCTTTGTTTCTTACTTTGTTTCTTTCTTTCTTTCTTTGTTTTGTTGCTTTGTTTCTTACTTTCTTTCCTTCATTTTCTCACTGAAACCATGTAACATATTTATTTTGTCTTTAGCCGCAATCAAAGCAGAATAATCCATTATTTATGAGGTATTAACTTGATACATTAAACTCTTCTTTCTTTCTTTCTTTCTTTCTTTCTTTCTTTCTTTCTTTCTTTCTTTCTTTCTTTCTTTCTCCGATCTAACGAAGGGCGGGAAGATCATAATTACAATAGGATTATAATAATCGAGGCATCAATTCTCGATGGGAGCTATATATCCCCCTCGGAGGAAGGTTTTCATACATTTCAATGAAGTCCCAGACAAAACTCCATTAAAAATGGTGACCCATTGGCGCGTTGATAAAATACTAGGAACTTTATTTGAAATATATATTGAGATGAGTGTGGATTGGGCAAGATAAATTACTTGACAAAATCATGCGTCAACTGATCTCAGGACCATATTTTACCTCCGATTATCCTTAACTGATATCATGAGACTTGCGCCAAAAACGACGATCGTCTAATACATTCTTTATTTCATGCCATTTCTTTCGTCATCTTGGGTCAATTATTTCGGAATATCTAAGTGTTTTTTTTTTTTTTTTGTTAATGATAATTGAAATTTCTAACTCCGTGTTCGGAACGTTCCCATGTATGAGATGTGAGCCTTAGAACCCGAGAAAATTTCTTAAGGGAACTATAACCACCTCGTCTCCCCATACTCCGAACTAAAAAAATACACGCTGAAAAATGACTGACCGAGACAAATGCGGCATGAATATAAAATCATGAACTGCTCATGGCATAAAAAGGTTAAATATCTTTGGACTTTGTGATCAAGACTGAGCATAGGAAGAATTGGAAATTCTAGAAAGAGTTCAACATATTGTAGTTTTCTAGTCAGAGACTACGACAAGGAATTGGTTGGAGATCAGAGAAACATCCTGTCAAGGATCGTCATTGAATTCTGACAGACATTAGGACATGCAAACAGTCGTTCTTTTTAAAATTAGAATATAAATTGGGAAATCTACTATCGTTGATTTAAATGGGTGTTCATATTTCGAAATTATGGTTATGAGTGTGGAAAATGGAATTCGTGTGCTGGGTTCAAATTCTGAGTGAGTCTCTTTTGTTCTCTACACAATAATGCCAGTGGGAAATACATGAATCCCTCTTTATAAAACTATAGCTTCAATAGAATCTGTTTATATTTCTGAGATGAAGTATTATGTAACCTATTTACATTGTTCGGACTATCGTCCTCATCTTTGTTGCAATAAATATCACAACGTTTCGGTCGTTGTATGCTCCGTTCTTCTTCAGGTGGTTGGAATGTCGAACTGAACCCTTTATCTCGTTCTCAGGGGTCAAGCCAGTTATAAGTTATCTCCTGTTATTTCCCCTCTCCAAGTTCTCCACTGCCTTAAGCAGGTATTGAACTCACACTTCAATAACAAAGAGTGTGAGATCACACCTGGTTAAGGCGGTGGAGAACTTGGAGAGGGGAATTAACAGGAGATAACTGATAACTGACATCCATTAGATATGGCACGTGGAACTAGAACAGTCTACCCCAGTGAGCGAAATAAAGGGTTCAGTTCCATATTCCAACCATTTGAAGAAGACCGGAGCGTACAACAGCCGTAATGTTGTGATAAATATAGGAACAAAGATGAGGATGATAGTCCGAACAATGTAATTAGTACAGTTTCAATAACATGTTAAATTATTTTTCCATGGGTGGGAGTTAATTTAAACAAAGGAAAACTCTGAATTCAAATTCTCGAAAATTATTGGACATCTTAGGCTTTGTAGCCTTGGTACCGATAATTAGTCAAGGAAAGGGAAAACTTTGAGTTCCAAACCAAATAACGATGCCTGGTTAGAACCCATAGCATTGCAGACACGTCTTTGGCGAATGATGGGCTCCATTTGACTATATTGCCCTAAACACTCTAACTGGTGCAGTACATAGTGTGACCACACGACCATAATGGATCACTGGATTCGTGATGGTAATATTAATGCTAATATTAGCCGTTTCCCTATAAGGAAACGTTTGGCATTCATTGACCAAGCATCCGGTACTGCTTTTGGTTGAAATTTATAAAATATTTCTCTTGAAAGAACTTTTCGGTAAAACAGGTTTCTCAAGTCCAGTAGCTGTTATCGCCCTTTCCAGTATTGATGGAGATTTCCTTCCTAACCTTTTATTTGAAGTAGTGTGGAATGTTAACATCATGATTATATAATTATTTTCTCTTCGAGTTACAATTGCTATTCATGGCAGATATTACTTCTGTTTGTAATCCTCAAGTGATGTGGTTTCTGTTATTTAATATTGTTTTTTGTTTGTGAACCTGTAGCGCGAGTTCACAATGTTTAAAGAGAGATGATCTTTGTCAAGGCCTTCAGCTTTCATTCGCTCAAAGCCTTTTTCACCATTGATCTTAGGAAGTGTTTGTATATACCTGAGAATTTAGATATTTCTGAAAGGATTTGGAGCCATGCAAGACATCGATATGAAAGTCTCGATCTGACGAAGCTATTTAAGAACATTATTCGAGTTCTCAAGTTGCCTTTTTTTTTTAACGATTTGCGCTATAGAGCGAACTTAATACTTGCGCAGATTATTCTAGGTTCAATTTTCTTTTCCCCAATACTTAATTTATTATAACTGATCCATACGCCGACGTATCTAAAGTGTTTTGTATTTACTAATTCCACATCCTGAATTTTTGATGATTGCAAAATAGTTAGGTACGCTAAATTGGGCTTACGATTAAGAGTACGGAAAAAAGAAACAAAGAAGATTAAATTCTGGACTGTCATGATGTTGGTGCCTAAACGCGCAACCGCATTCTGGATGAATGGGGGTTGATTGCAGACTCAAAAATCTGGTCTTTAATTACAGACGTTTCTTTTTTTCAAAGCTGGACATATGCACAAAATTCTTTTGAAAATATACTTATATTTTCTTTATCTTCTAATTTGTTCTCATT